>PVKE010000906.1:0-117403 GCA_004027555.1 Craseonycteris thonglongyai | reverse complement strand
TGGGGGGGGGGGGGAACTGCCTCCAATCTTCCACCAGCCATCAGACTCCTAGACATTTTGCTCATTTAGCCAAAATCAAGTATTAACATTGGTATCTTTTCAACTCAGGATATTTTAAAAAGGGACACATTTACTAGGGTTAAGCTCAATCTTTCACTCTTGATTTATACCCTGACCTTATCCCAAAAGGCTTTGGGGTATCCTTAGAGATGCACAGAATTCTTATATTTTTAGATAAAAAGATCCTATAGGTTCGAACTAGGTTAACACACACCTCATAGCTTACAGAACTTACATAATGACATTAACAAGAGTGCTTCTAAAGTTTTCTCGTTCTTTATGTGGAGATTTGCTCTTTGATTTGGAAGTAGAGGGTCCAGCGTGACTATCATCAACTTGGTCTAGCAATTTGCCCTTTTTTCTGAAGTGTTCCATGTATTCAGCTAAATTTTAAAAAGCACAACTTAAGACATTCAAAAAGTAAAGTTGAAATGGTTAGAATAAAATAAAATACTAAAACACTTTTTAAGAAAAAAATTACACACTTAAAGTTCTCAATTAACCAACTGGTAACCTCTGTGATGGCACAGTAGTGAATTTTTGAATTTTCTTACCTCCCATGCAGGAGGCCCTGGTTCTGCTCCCACCCCATGTGGCCCCACATCCACCTGTGTGGAATGAAACTACGTCACAACTAATATACAACAATGGAAACTGCTCTCGACTCTCTCTCTCTCTCTCTCTCTCTCTCTCTCTCTCTTCCCCCCCTCTTTCTCTCACCTTCTCTCAAACAAGAAAGAATAAACAAAACTTAAAAATATAAAATTATTTCAGAAAATTTAAAGAACCATGATGAAGAAAATGTTAATGTCCAATGTAATCAATCTGATAAGTCAAAATAATAAAAAAAAAAATTAAAATGACTAATTTGGAAATAACATTTACAATTTGTTAAAATCCCTCTTAGAAAATATTCTTTGTCTTTGACACAAAAGCAAATTCTGACTACAATAAATCAAAGTATTATAAACATCCCAATTCCTAAAATATCAACTTTTATAACATTTAAAACAGCCCAAAATAGCTAAGAACTGGAGTCAATTATTTTCTGAAAGAAAACATTTGGGATAAATTTTTCTATTTGATATAAAGGTCATTTCAGTTTTACAATTTCACTACTCTGTTAGCTAAATGTCATATTATTTTCTCTAGATAATGTCCTTAAATATAAGTTTGAATACTAAAGTTCTTACCATATGATTGTTCATTTTTAACACTAAATTGTTCTGGAATATCATCAGCCTGCTTCATACTCAAATGGAATGATGGAGCTGTCTGCTGCCACTGTGGCTTCGCATTCACCTGAAACATTAAATTTAAATGGCATTAATAAAACAAAATCAGGGGGGAAAAGCCCCTTTTTCATGAAATGCATGAATATTTATAAACACAGGCATTTTCCCCAGCAAAACAGGACA
The DNA here is from genome assembly GCA_004027555.1 of Craseonycteris thonglongyai. Classification (NCBI taxonomy): domain Eukaryota; kingdom Metazoa; phylum Chordata; class Mammalia; order Chiroptera; family Craseonycteridae; genus Craseonycteris; species Craseonycteris thonglongyai. Next base: position 115,925 of record PVKE010000906.1, on the reverse strand, counting down.
TCTGGAAAAAAACCACATTCAACAGCAAATCTTATTCCAGCCTGGGAATGGTCATGGTGTGTGGCATTTGGAGACAATATCAAAAGCCCTGTTGCTGGTTTGATGTGGGCACTTGTTATCTAGCACAGAGAAGTTCATTCCCAGAGACCCTACTCACCCCCAGATATTGGCAAGTGTTTTTAAAGCCTTCCATTTTGAGAAGCACTCTCTGCTAGTCTCCAATGCTAATGCGTTCCACCACATTCCAGCTCCAAAAAATCTTCCTGTTCTCATGGCTTTAAGTATAGCTAGATTAATCTGAAAACTTGCAAATTCATTCTACCATTTAAGGCAGGATCATAAATTCTGATACTTACAGGAGTCAAGCAGGTATCCTAAAAGAAGGAGGACAGCTAGTGATGACAACTAACTGGCACTCAGCTTCAGTGTTGGGAAACAATAGAGGGTGGTAGGTACTGTGACAGACAGAACACCTAAGTCTTTTTTTAAAAAAATATTTATTTTATTGTTTTTGACAGAGAAAGAGACAGAGATAAGGGGGAGAGTCCAGAGTAGTCTCCATAGTTGTACATCAGCAGCTTTTCGACATGGTTTTCTTCCACACAGGTGAGCAGGGGCCGTGCTGGGTGGGAACTGGGCTGGGGGCCTCCCACATAGGAAGCAAACCCCAGTTCAGCATATGGGTCCGCATGGGACAGGGCCAGGATTCAATCCTCAGTCGCTGGGGGCTGCAAAGGGAGTGCTTAACCCACTGAGCTATCCTGGCTTCCCCCTGAGTCTTCAAAAAGATAACAATTAGCTCCAGTCAATTATTGCAATCAATACCAAAGCACAGACAGACTCACTGCTACTGGAATCTATGGCCCTTCAATAAGACCAGATGGAAAGATTTTAAAGTAAAATGTACCTGTTTTTTTTTTTACATTTACAATTGAGTCTGTGTCTTCCTTTCAGATGCAAACTAACGTGATATCCTATACTTATATTGTTATCTCCAATCCCTATTCCTGCTTCCAAATAAACTACCTGTTATACAAAAGTCCTTGTTTCAGGCCCTTCTTTATCAGGAAAATAGGCTGAGACAATTTACAAATCAATGCTTTTCCAACCATCCATCTGCCTTTCCATTCTTAAACTCTCATCTTGCTCTATATAGTATTTAAGATTTGTGGGAGTGCTATGAGTGAGGTGTGCACAAAAGGTGAAAATTAGGTTACCAGGTCACAGAGGATAGCAGCCACAAATGCTGGGTCACCTTGGCATTAACAAGGATCACCTCCAGAAGCACTCTAGATCTTGACTACTGCCAGAAAATCTTATCCAAGTCCAAACCTCAATATACAAATAAAAATGCTCTAAAAAAATAAAATAAAAATCAATGGATATATTTTTTAATCTCTTAAATATTATTTGCCTTTAGACACAAAAAACTCAAAGATTGCTGAAAAAATGTAAGATATTGCCAAATGTAAACCTAAAGCCAGGTTTAAATCAGCCAACAAAAGCATTTTAGACTATTACATGCCACCAACAAGAAACTCAGTCATTGGATATTAAATAAGAAAATTTAAATTATTTACATTTCTAAACCTATATACTAACAAGACAAAACAAACCAAAAGCGATTTTTACTTCTTTAAGTTTTGAAATATGTTAAATTTGTAAAAAAAAAATAAAATCTCTTTTCCATTTCAGGTTTGTCTTTAAAACTAGAAAATTTAAGATAGATTTTGCAGAACTAGGGAAAACATGCTCTGGCTCAATTCTACAAAACTAGGCATGATAATCAGGTTATCAATAAAAGCATATTTTCAATTAAAATGATGTATTTAGAAATGTCCAATATAATTCATCTAAGAATATTAATTCAAGTTTCTAAGTGAAAGAATGTCCTTCATTTTAAATTATCAGGAATCTTTTCTATATAAACCAACACAAAATTTTATAGTTTGTTCTCAGCTGTTAAAATATCTTTAAAACAAAATAATACTTTGGATGAACCTTAAAAACATTACACTACGTGAAATAAGCCACACATAAAAGGACAAATATTGTACGTTTCCATTTATAAGAGGAACCTAGAGTAGTCAAATACACAGAGACAGAGGGTAGAATGATGGTTGTCATGAACTGGGGGAAGAGAGAATGGGGAATTAGTTAATAAGTAAAATTTCAGTTTAAGAAAATGAAAAGATGGATGGTGGTGATGATCGCACTATACGTGAATATAATACCAATGAACTAACAGTTCCCTTAAAAATGCTTAAAATGGTCAATTTTATGTTATGTATATTTTACCACAATTACAAAAAATAATGTTGGCATTGAAGTTCCACTCAAGCTCAATTTCCAGGAGTCACAGGAACTTAACTCAATGGCATTGAACTCAACATAATTACTAGATGGTAAAATTTACTACAGTCAAGTATATACCGTATCTTCCCCAGCCCTTACCAAACTGAAAATGCCTATTAACTGCCTCTTCCACAGGACAGTGACAAGTTATATTCATAATGATGAAAAAAGAATGGCAAGATCTGAGGAATCCTCTGTGGCATAGCATTTCACTGTTAGAAAATGTTTCTCAAGGATCATCAAATCAACTCCACCCATATTCAAACACAGGAACAGTGGCTCAGAGAGGTAAGTGACTCCCTGCCTCAAATCACAAAGCCATTAGTGACAAAGCTGTTACCTGAGGCTCATTTCCTAACTCCAACACTGATATAAGTTCTGCTAGTCCATCTTAGAAATTCTTTTAACCAGAACATTCAAATATTCTGTATATAGCTAGGAAATTACAACTGAGTTCTTTTATTGTGGTAGTTATTTTTCCTAATATGTGCATCTCATAGAATTGTTCCATCAGGAAATAATCAAATAGAGCACAAAATTCAAAATAAAAAATTTAGTTAGTTACAAGCTTACCAACTAACAAATATTTTTAAAAGGGCAAAAATTCAATGAGAGTATATAAGTAAATTACCATAGCCAATTGTGGTAAAACTCTTCCTGGTGTCTCGGGTTTTTCTTTGCTAGTTGATTTATCCTGCATGAAAAATATGGAAAAATAAAAACATTTACTCTGTTAATGCTAAAATTGATTCACTCAACCAAATTTTACAGAGGTCTACCATTAAATAAAGTACATACTATCTAAAATATTCATACATACTCTACTACTTTTTAAATTCTTCAAGTTTATTTTAGAATTGCTTCCTTTATAGCAAGGAAAGAAAGAAAAATGGTACAACAATACAAATCAAAAAGTTTTAAAAAGTGTGCAAAAGCCTTTTATCAATTATATCATCTTCTGGGAATTTATCTGAACCTAGTTGGTATCAAGGACTTACTTAGTTACACCTCCTTTTTCTATCACTAAGATATTATTTTTGTTCTATTGACAACCAGAATGCTCTACTTCCTAAGCTGACAATGTTTTCAGAGTAACGCAGCCTCAAATTGCGGTAAGTAATATTTGTATTTTTTAGCAACAACTTTCAGAGAAAAGTACTGCTATCTCCTTAGAATAGAGGATGATTCCATGGCAGAAATTTCATCTCGGTGAAAGGACACACTGTTGGTAATGATACTCTGCTCTATAAAGCAGATAAGATGAGTTGTGCTTCTTGCCAATTGTCAATTTATTGCCTCTTAGCTCCAAATCTACTCTTTTGCCCTCCTTCGTGATTCTTGAACAGAACCCTGTTACATTGTTCCTTTGCCAACCAGCATTAATATTATAAAGAGTGCTAAAAGAAGAAGAGACTTTTCTTTCTGGTTCCAGTGTTTTTTGCTCCCATGGTGTGGCTGGAAGAAGGGGCCATCCTTCCCCAGGGGCACCTTCCCAGACAGTGGTGTGTGGCTGACCCTGTGGCACAGACACTCCGCAAGTTTCACTGGCATCCCTTAGGGCAGCTTTCCAGCAAGTTTCCTTTAAATCAGAGAGGAGACTTCCTTTCAAATTTTTCAGCACACAAGCAGGTGATTTTTCCACTTCCCAGGGCAAGCCTGCAACACCTCAGCAACATCTTTGCCACCCAAGTGGGCCATAGCCACACCTTCTCCAAGAGGTCTTAATCTACGCTTTGGGGTAGGGATGGCTCTTCCAAGTGTCTTCCTTAAGCATCTCCCTTAGACCTAGAGAGAGTGGCTGCTCCTGTGTCTGCTGGTCATGTATTCTTTACAGCTACATGGTCCAAAACAGCATACCTGTAGTTAGTGGCCACTTGCAATGCAGCTCATCAGAAATGAGATGTGTTTATGAGTAAAATACATACAAATAAATATTTAGTACAAAACACAAAATACATAAATTACTTGTCAATAATTCTTGATATAAACAATATTTGTATTCATCACTTTATGTGCTGTGTATTGTTTTAAGAAGTTTACACATATTATCTCATTTAATTAACTTTAAAACTCTATGAGGTAAGAAGCATTGGGCCATTTTTGTGCTTATTGTATAGATGAGGACTTTATATCTGATGTAGTTTCTGTCCCCACAAAGTGCACAGGTCAGTTAAATTAAAAACTGTATGTGTCCATCTAGGACAAGAGATGGTACGGAGCAGAGTATTTAATGAAAATTTCAAAAAGAAAAAGGATGGAAGCTAAGCCTTGAAGCACAGCTGGATCTCCACAGAGAATAGCAGCGAGCTTCCTGAAGACAGAGGAAGCACCATGATGACTCTGGAGACGCTGGTGTGCCTCATCCATTGTTCTCTCACCCCTGCCACTGCTAGCGAGGGGGCCAGGTGTTCCCCTGGCACAGTTGTAAGGTAGAGGAGGGCTACCTGACCCACATCAGACTTTGTGTAAGCAAAGGGTGATCTTTGTTGAGTCTCTGAGATTTCGGGGTCTGCCTGTTGTGTCAGCTAGTATTATAATAATAACCCTGACTAACAGAGACCCCATTGTGCCCCTTAGTATCTCCCTGTTAAAATCTGGCACTTTTGGAAAAACTGGGATGGCTCAGCAGGTAAAGCACTCTCTTTGAAGCCCCGAGGACCGAGGATCGAATCCCGGCCCTGGCCCATGCGGACCCACATGCTGAACTGTGGTGTGCCCCCAGTTCAGTTCTTGCCGGGACCTATGTGGGAGGCTCCGGGCCCAGTTCCTGCCCTGCACAGCCCTGTGCCCACCTGTGGAGTGAAACTATATGGAAAAAACTAATGTCAACTATGGAGACTACTCTGGGCCCTCCCCCTTCTCTCTGTCTCTGTTTCTCTCTGTCAAAATCAATAAAATAAATCTTTAAAAAAAAAAAAAAATCTGGCACTTTCTTCAAGACCAGTATTAAAAAGTTCAGATTTTCTTTCTTAACTACAATTAATCGCAGGTGATCTCTGAATATGCATAACACTGCTTTGGTAATTTTTTCTTATTTAAATATGAGAATAGGCTGATAAATTTTGCCTCCACTGTAATATTTTTTTTGTTACATTAGACATATCTAGATATGACTTGTTCTGTGTAGTCACATGCTATCTTCCCTCCCTCATTCTTGACTTTGCACACACAGATGCTCACGTTTTTCACCTAGTGCACATCGAAATGGAAGAGTGCTCAGACATTTGGTTCAAACAGCATGCTGTTATTGAATTCAGCATAAAAAAGTTCCTCCAATTGAAATTCACAGATGATGCAAGCCGTTAATAGTGACCAGTGTGTTCATGTGAGGACAGTAAGACCCTAGGTAAGGTGGTTCAAAGATAGAAAAGTGGGGCAAGCAGATGTTAGTGACAAACCACGAAGTGGAAGGCCTATGACTGCAAATGATCAGCTTCATCAAGATCATGGACGTATATTGAAGTGTGAGGTGATCTTGTAGAAAAATAATCATGCAGATTTGAAAATAAATGATGTGAGTATATTTCTTTTTTTAATTTCATTTTCTATTTAAGTGGAGGCAACGTTTATCATCCCGCCTTTATAATTTGTGTGTGTGCCCATCCCACTATCCTAAATCCTTAAGAGAAAAAAAGAATTGCAATAAGCTTCAGCTTCAGATTGTAGTTCCGAAAGTACAAACACCAGATTAGGTGACATCCAGCGCTGAACCACAAATGGCTGTTTTCTACCATTCCCAGTGGACCACAGGACATAAAGGAAAACATGAGAACAACATTTTCAAGTTAAAAGGTGCAATGGAGATTATCAGCGTGGAAGGCTTCACTTTGGGGAGGACAGGGGTGTGGCAAAGGCCTGATAAGAGCGCAGCTATAGACAACAGAGAGTAAAGGTTCTGGGATATATGGTCCAAGGCCCTGAAATTTTCAGACCAGGATACAGAGACAATTCAAAGGAGGTCTCTTGTATTGGAGCCACGACAAATGTACAAAACACCTTGCTGTACGCCACCTCTATAAAACCCCCCACACACCCGACTTCTTCAGTCTCTACACTGCCCATTCGACACACTGAGCTCTCACCGAGTCTCATCAGAACCCTGGGTAGAGAAGGGTGGTTAAGGGCCTTAATTAATGTTCCCTTCTTATACTATAGTGCAGATTATATACCTTACAGAAAATTTTATAAATAATGGTTCTCTGGCCAACCAAGAGCAGCCACGCATAAACCAGAATGGAATCTAGCTAAGCAATGTTGCTCTCCAATAAAACCAGCGGGGTAGATTTTAAAGTAATATCTACTTTTTTTTTTTTAATGCTGACAAGAAATTCTATTTTAGTCTGTATTTTCTTTTCCAATGATAACGTAGGCATATGCTATCTTTTCCCTCTGCTTGGGAGCTCTTGTGAGGCTGGCCCTAGGGAATCCCGTTGACCTTTTTAATCAGATAAATCTTGTGCCTCATATCCTTTCTCACCCTCCTGGCCTCACTTCCTACTCCACACATGGCTGCAGTGAACAGTTCTCTGCTGGCTTCAACTCATGTAGGAATGACAGTATTTGTCTCAGGATGATGTATTTTGCTTTCTGCTGCAGGGCTTCTCCAATGCCATGGGACTCACAGGGTGGCCACTTGGCACACACACAGGAGCAACCAGAAGTGGGTGGGAGTTATGTCCTCTGGAAACACCTCCACCAATGTGGGATGACAGCTGATAGGTAAATGCTACCCCCCCACAAACACACACCCCAGCCCCCCTGATCATCCTCAAGTGGACAATTCCAGGAAGCATGTATAAGCTGCTCAGAAGGTCATGGCAGCATTATCCCAGTTGCCTAGTGTGACAACGAACTTGATAACACGTCCTCATGTTGGCTTCTCCTTCTTCTTCCTAGTTTAACTCTCCCCAATCTGTTACGTCTGCTTCTTGTGGTCACCTCTCAAATAAAGTGCACACAAGTCCCTTCCTCAGGACTTTCTTTCACTGGAAAAAAGCTAAGACAACTTAAAACCCAGCCACCTTGTACCCTTCTGTCTGCCCTTGCAATCTTCCACTTTCATCTTGTTTCATAAAGGATTTAAGATTCATAGGAGTGCTATGAGTGAGGTGTGCACAAAGGGTGAGAACCGAGTCACCAGCTCACAGAGGCTGGCAGCCACCAATGCTGGGTCACCTTCATTTCAACTACAGGGATCAAATTTAGAAGCATGAAGGCCTATAATGAACATCACTCCAGGTCTTACCTACTACCAGAAAATTGTATTCAAGTGCAAACCTTAATATTCCAATCAAAATATTTTATACAATAGATTATTTTTAATATCTTAAAAATATGATTTATCTTAAAAGACACAAAACCCAAAGAATATAGAAGAAAAATTGCAAGTCAAATATAAGCACAGCATAAGGTTTAGATAATCATATGCCTCACTGGCTAAAAGAATTATTCATCTCAGCCACTGAACATTTATTCAGTTAGTAAATCTAAATTTAGTTGCTATTTCTACACCTATATACTACTAAAACTTTTTTAAAAAACTAACAGCAATTTTTTCAGTTTTAAAATCTGTTAAGTTTGTAAGGAAGAAATAAATTATTTCATTTCAGGTCTTTGTCTTTAAACAAGAAAATGTAAAACATATATTTGCAGAAGTAAAATATAGATGCTATCATTTTATTTTATAAGATGTGGTATGATAATCTTGGCACTGCCAATACAAACAGGTTCAAAATTAAAACATGTACTTTGAAATATTCTAGATCACTCATCTAAAAATTTTTATTCAAGTTTAAGCTGAAAGAATCTTTCATTTCAAATTGTTAGAAATCTTCTCTGTATGAAGCAATGCAGATTCCATTTTATAGCCCATTCTGTGCTTTTAAAATATGTTTCAAAACAAATAATGTTTGTATTGAACTTCCACTTAAACTCAACTTCCAGGCATCACAAGTGTGTAACGTAAGGCATTCTCAACATAAATATTACATATGACATTTATTTGCAGTAAAATCTAACTTGTCTAGCACTTTCTCAACTAAAAATGCGTACTAACTACATCTTCCACAAGACAACAAGCATTTAAAGTAAAAAATAATGAAAAAGCTGTAACACAGCATTTTAGTGCTTGAAGAAGCATCTCCTCACAAATCATGAAATCAACACTTCTCATTCTCAAACGCAGAAACTGACGCTCAGAGAAATGATTACCCACAGTCACAGAGCATTCGTGATAAATCTGTAATCCACGTAATTCCTGAATCCAAACTGCTTCTGCTAGACTATCTTCACAATTCATTCATTCAAAATACTCACATATTTTCTACATACTAGGTAATTATAGCTATACATACTTTATTAAGGTAATTATTTTTGTGAAGATACGTGCTTCATAGATCTTCTCCATCAGAGAAAAATTAAGTGGAGCACAAAATTTTAAATCAGAAATTCAGTAACTTATTTGCAAGTTTGAAAACAAGTAAACATTACTATAAAAGCAATAAAGTATGATGATGTATTGGTAAATTACCGTAGACAGTTGTGGTAAAAATCTTACAGGTAACTTGGATTTTTCTTTGCTGGCAGATTTATCCTGTATAAAAAATATAAAGCAAAAAAAAACTGTTCACTCTGTTAATGCTAAAATTGATCCAACCAAATTTCACAATGTCTAATATAAGTAAAAAATATATATATAATCCAAAGTATTCTAAAACTTTGATGGTATTGTACAGAAAATCAAAAGAAGTCCACAAAAAAAATATTAGCGCCAATGAATGAGTTCAGAAAGGCTGCAGGATTCAAGATCAATACACAAAAAAATCAATTGTACTTCTAGACACTAGCAATCAACAATTCAAATTGAAATTAAAAAACAAACCCATTTACAATAGCATCAAGGAGGATAAAATAATTAGAAATAAATTTAACAAAAGACATGCAAGATTTGTTCAATGAAAGCTATAAAGATCTCAATAAATGAAAAGACATCCCATGTTCACGTTATCAGAAGACAAATATTCTTAAAACGCAATACTCCCCCCCCCACAATCTACAGATTCAACACATTCCCTGTCAAAATCCCAACTCCTTTTTTTGTAGAAATTAACAAGTTGATTACAAACTCACATGGAAATGTAAGGTACCCAGAACAGCTAACCAATCTTGAAGAAGGAGAACAAAGTTGGCTGACTCACACTTTCAGATTTCACAACTTGCTATAAAGCTACAGTAATGATAACTGCATAAGGATAAACATATATATCAAAGGAATAGAATGGGCAATTGATTTTTGACAAGGGCGCCAAGACAATTCAGTGGGGGAATTGGTCATAAGTTCTGGGAAATTTATTTGAATCTAATTATTATCCAAAGTTTACTCGGCCCCACCTCCCTTCTCCAAGACTAAAACATTTTTTCTCTCCCAGAGTTCTCTAATTCCTAAGGTGACAATGTGTTCAGATTAATGTATTCTCCAGTTACTATGAGAAACATTTGTACTTTTTAGCAGTAACTTTCAGAGAGGAATGCTTTACCTTCTTTGCAATAAAGAATAATTCTATAGTAGAATTTCATCTAGGTAAGAAGCAGCACTGTTGAGATTGATTCTTTGATTTATAAAACATATGAGTGGACACTTATCAGTTTCTTGCATCTCATCATCAAATCTAGGCTTTTTTGCCCTCCTTTGTGATTCTTAAGCAGGACTCTATAATTATTTCCCCAGGTGGCATAATATTTATAAAGGGTTAAAAAAAAGAGGCTCTATAAGAGAAAGGGAATTTTCTTTCTGGTTCCAGTGCTTTTTCTTGTTCCCATGGTGTGGCTGCCAGCAGACAGCATGCTTGCCTGCAGGCATCTTGCCAGCCTGTGGTATGTGACTGATCCAGTGGCAGACAACTTCCAGCAGGTCTCACAATTCCCTAAGGGCAGCTTTCCAGCAAGTTTCCCTTGCATCACACAGAAAGACCTTTCAAATTCTTCAGCATGCAAGCAGGTGGTTTTCCCATTTGCCACATTATTACTTTGCTCACTGATTTTCATAGCTGTATAATGCTCTAAAGTATGAATATAATGCAATTTATTCATTCCATTCTCTTGTGAATGAACATGTAGCTTATTTCCAATGTTTTTCTATTACAAAAAAAAATGTTTCAATAAACATCTTTGGCATATATTAGAGTATACACCCATTTAGTGTGTGCAAATATAATATACATATATTATATGTGTGCGTGTACATATATGTTTTGGCCCCTTCATTCAATTCCATTGGTAAATTTGTCAATATGTAAACATATTGTATCACATTGTCTAAATTACTATGACTTCACAATAGGTCTTGAAAGCTATAAGGCAATTCTCTCAGTTTACTATTCTTAAAAATTATACACAATCTTGATCTTTTCTCTACCATGTGACTTCTAGGATTGACACTGCATGCAAGGTTTTAGAATTTTTATGGAAGCATTGAATTTCTAGAATAATTTGGAAAAAACTGACATAGTAGCATTGACTCATCTCCTTCATAAATACAATATATTTCTTTATTCAGATTCTGGGAGTGTATCCTTCAAAAACATTCTTCATACGTATCCTATATATTCTTTTTAAACCAAGCTTGTCCAAACTGTGGCTGCGGGCCACACATGGCACAGGCCGGCTTGGAATGCAGCCCAACACAAATTTGTAAACATTCTAAAACATTATGAGATTTTGTTTTTTGCAATTTTCTTTTTAGATCATCAGCTATTTTTGGTGTTAGTGTATTTTATGTGTGGCCCAAGACTTCTTCTTCTTTCAATGTGGCCCAGGGAAGCCAAAAGTTTGGACACCCGTGTATTAGACTATTCTCAGGTATTAAGAGTTTGGATGGAAAAATGCCTCATAGGACTAAACAATTGACTGAAAAACTTCTTAATTTCAATGGATTTGTAAACAGAAAAATGTCTCTGAATGTAGCATCTACTTATAATAATTCTGTAATGCTTCTTCTTTGTTTGCCCCAGTCAAATCTCCATGTTTTTCTTCCTGCTCTGTGACTAGAAGGCTGAATTCTACATATGGGCATTTTTGGGTTCCCAGCTCTCTGCCTTCTGGAGGGGATTAAGCAATAGAGGGACCAGTAGGAGATAAGGGAGCAGGAGGAGGGTGAGCTTAGGACACTCTTTCCTAGTACAGGTACTCTCTGTTTCTCACCTTTCCGAATGGCTGAAATCCTCCAGAGCTCAGCTTCTGCCTAGAAGCTACCATTCTAAGCCCCCAGCTCTCACCAGGTTCTGAGAATGGTATTCAGTGTTTTTGATCCATCAGTCCTAGGAATGGTAATGGCTTCCTATTGCTATTAATCCTTACATGACTCCTCGTCCCTATTGGTTCCTTCCTTCACCTTGCCCCTCTACAAATGGTCCCCTTGTAAGTTTTCTACAGTTAAATCCTTTTGAGAATGCCATGTTTTGTTTGGATCCTGACTAATATAGTTTTACATTACCAAAATTAAAATTGCTAAAGAGTCCAGGTCTTCCTTAAGTAGTCTGGTTTTGCATTTATTTTTTATTTCACTGATTTTCAACTAGTCTATTGGAAGGGATGTTGTAAACCTCAAGTAATCAAAATTTAAATATTCTAGTCAAATGACCAGAATCTATGAATGTATCTTCAACTGAAACTAAAAATGCCTTACTTTGTTTTAGCTAATTTTAAAAATGAAACGAGCAGTTGTAAAGACTTATATTTATTTTACACACCTAACTTAAGAACTCAGACTTGCTATTTCTGAAAAAGGTCACGTCACTCTCAACTTTCCACTAACGAGATGAATATATTAAAATCTCCTTCAGCAAATATGACTTTACCACCTGCTTACTTTTTCAAACTAAATGAATACATAAGTAAATGTCACATAAAAATGGCATTTCCAAAAGTTTAATCTATCCCATTTGTTTTACGTTAAAAAAATTCATCTTTTCAAAAGGAAAACTACACTGAAATTAGCATAAATGAGAGCATTAAGAGTTTGAAAATGAAAAACCAACCGAAGCAGTGAGAGAGGGACCTCTGCTGTTTAAAAATACTATGCAGAAAAGGGAAATTATCCTGGCTAGGCTCCTGCCCATTCTTGCCAGGTCCCCCTGCGTTTTTAATAATATAGGTTCTATCTTGGGAAAGGGATAGGATCGAAGGCATGATGGACGTCATTTCTAAACATCACTTCTATCAAGATAAAGCAAAACTTAAAACTTAATTGACAATAGGTTTATAGTGGAGGCTTCTTCATTATAAATTGGTCAGTTCAGAACTTTGAGAAACAAGTAACTATTCATAAATATGGTAAACGTGTAAGTGAATTTCAACAACATAGAATATGATTTAAGATCAATTCAAAAACTGAAATGGGCACCTAGCAAGTAAGTTTTTTCATGTATATTGATGGCGATGATGACAAAAAAAAATTTTAAGGGCTTTGATTACAATACCACATTGAAAATATCAGTAATTTTTTATTATATCTAATTGTCCAGTTTTTTAATAATCTTTATCTAATTTTTTTTTGGTTTGTTCATTTGTTCTTTTACTACTAATTACTAACTAAATGATAAGTGAATCTGGTTGTTTCTTAGTTCTCAATGTATTACACATTTCAATAAAATGGTGAAAATGATTTTCTTGATTAATTTAGGCATTAAATACTGATTTGATTAATTAATAAATTACGGTTTTGACATTTTCTGTTAGTAACTACAACCCTATGGCTAGGGGAATGAACCACCTTTTAACATCATTTCCACAATATGCGCTAACATTACAGAAAAATACAAAACATTGAAAAGAAAATAGTTTAGTATCAAAACAAAGAAGCTAAGCAAAAATTTGGGGCTTATAAGCAACTGTTTTCTATTCAGTACAAGGATGCTTAAGGGGCCTTTTCCATATGCATCTAGAAAGTTAAGAGTTGTTTTCTAGCTAGCCATAATGCACAGGTTTAATGCCTTAGCATTCTGCTCTGGCATTAAAAATTTTGACTACTGTTCTGCAATTCTTTTGTCTACACTTGCTCTTAAGTTCAATAAAGAGTCCTGAAGAGCAGTTACTACAACATGCATCTTTATTACGTGCCACTGACATATTTTAAGAAGAATTCCACGTACCACTTATCAAATTCTTTCACATATGATATCGTAGGTATGGTATTGTATGGTACAGTATCTTATTTGAATTTAACAACCTTAGAAAGGAGGAAACATTGTTCTGATATTCCCATCTGCATAAAAGGGACAGAAGGCTTAGAAAGACACCGTTATTTGTCCAAAGTCAAAACAGCTAAGAAGGGGCTTGGATTCCAATCCCGGAGCCCAAATCCACGGCAATTCCTCACCGACTCCTCTCCCTCCCAACCCCACCCAAACACGCCCACCATTAGCACAACTGGGGACACTCTGGAGCTGTAGTTTAAACTGCTGGAGCACTCACTGCTCCACTGATACGTTTGGTTGTTATGACAACATGAAGGACAAACGGTTGGTAAGGAAACGTAAGTTTTCACGAAAAGCCCAAGTATCCTAGATCATAACCCGGCTGTAGGAAGCTGTACTCTGCGGCCTCGCAACTGGGGAGACCGGAGGACCGGGCTTACATCACTTTTGAAATGCGAGGGAAGTTTCGCGAGGGGACCACGCCGGCGAGCAGGCCTCCTCACCTGCTCACTGCTCATGATTGCGAGGACGTGCTGGCGGCACCCAGCGGCTCGGTGGTCTCTGCTGCGTGGTGGCCCCGGAAGCCCTCGGATCAGAGATAAGAGGTCCGGCTACCGGGCCTGAAGTCTCTGCACCCACAGCGTTGTAGCGTCTGGGCAGCGTTTGTTGCTAAGCAACAGGCCCGCACAAGTTCTATTTCCGGTCATCTGCTGCTCTCGGGACAGCACCCGGAAACCGGCAGTGCGTCCCGCAGGAGGCGCTTTCCAGGGTGCTGCGTGGCGCCTCGGCGCCGTTCCGCGCTGCGGACTTGCTAGGGACAAGTATTTGTGAGACTCATTAACATGTAAATGACATTGAAATTCATGAGTGTAGATGAGGTGGCTCCGGGAGGTATCAGCGGGTATTTCCCCCACTCCCTCAGGTCGCAGATTCCCCCACAGGAAAAGGAGCGGGGTCAATTGGAGGATTCTACAAACTCTACCTGGCCTAGTATTACCAGCATTTCTAGAGACATTAGGACAAGATGCTCCTCCGCTGCAAACAGGCATGCCACTTAGTCAAAGTGGAACTTGGAGCCATGGCACACAGGTGGGTGGACGGAACATATTTTCCACCCACCCCTTGACAGGAAGGGACGTTCTCGCCATGATATGCCGCTGCTTCCTGAGAAGCTCTGCCTGGAGGACCGCTGTGCACACTCTGAGGAGGTTCTGCTCCCTGCTAATTCCAGAACTGGGACCAAAATCCTAGGGTACGCTCTCCTTTTGTTGTCTCTGCCACAGTGCCCAACCCATATCTTCCAGAACACAGACATGTCTAATTCAAATGGTAGCACTGCTGGGAGAGATGTCCAGGGCTTTAATGTGCTTCACTAATAGTTTTGTCTTTTCCAAAGCAGCTTGCTGCGCTAATCTCCAGCCCCATGTGTGACCTTTGGTTACCAGGCGGTGTAAGGGACAGAGGCACTGTGCCTAGTGGGGAATAAAAGTCCTCCAAAACCCCGTAATCCTTCAAGGGTGTGACCCTTTTCCTATTTTTAGGGATTGAATCGACTTGTATTTTATCAATCACAGCTTCTGGGACAATGCATGTCTTTTTTGACCAAATGATTCTCAAAGACTTTACAGCAATGCCTGGGCCTTGAATTTTCTGTAGGTTCACTACACATCTGCTGCCTTGCAAACATTCTAGCAAAGTCTGCAGAGTTTGTAATACTAATTAAGACAGCAGGTCTTCTTCACATGTTAACATATCATCAATATAATGAACCATTTTACTGATGTAGGGAAGGAGAACAGGGGCAGATCTGGGCTTACCATTCCATGTCATATTGTGGGCTGTGCAGGGAGCCTTGAGGAAGCCACTTGAAAAGTCCATTGTTGTCCTTCCCCCATGAAGACAAATTGATCTCATGACTCTGCAGCCCGCACGTTTACTGAAAAAAAGCATACCCCCTTTTTATGCTTAAATATCAGAACAAAGGTAACTAAGATAGTCGCAATGATAGGCACAGCTGCATAGACAGGAGGAACTATTTTATTTCTTGGTAATCCAAGGTCATCCACCATCAGCCTTCTGGCTTTTTTATTGGCCACACTAGGCTATTGAAAGCACTGTGGGTGGGACATACAATACCTACTTGTTGTGGTTCTTGGATAGTTTCTCCTATTTCCTCATGCCCTTGGGCAATTTAAATTGTTTAACAGTTAACATTTCAAAGGGCCAATAGATTATTGGTCCCCAGTTGGTATTTTCTTTCAGCACTCTAAGCCAGATGCAAGCATTCACTGACTGCGGTTTGCAGAGTTTGACCTTGTAGAATACCAATATCTAATATGCTCTCTGCTGTTGGAGAGTTAAAAACAAAACAAACAAAAAACTCTCATATTCTTGTGGGAAGAACACCCAATGTGCAGTGTCAAAGGGACAATCTTGACCTGTTTGTCCTTCATAATTTTAAATGGTGCTGAGGGGGGCAGAAAACTCTTCTTATGTCCAGAGTGTGAGAGGTCCCCGCCCTAAATAAGACTGTATCCCTGAGGCCTCTGCTGGAGCCAGTGCGGGTATAAGGGATGATACGAGTATTTGGGGTAAATTTGAACTGTGGTTCAGCTTTTAAGGCTTTTCATAGGCTGACCAGCACAATACTGAGTTGTCAGGTCTGTCTTTTTAAGTGTGGTCATAACAGCAATTTGCTTCTGAGTCACTTTTACTGGATCCTTAATAGTCACTGGGATAGCCTTTTGGTTTCTCAAGTTTCCTCTCTGTTTTGGGTCTTTTCCACAGCTTGTATTTATTCCTGGAATTTGTCTATTTTCCCCTGATCAGCAATGGATTGCCCCAAATCATAAATGTCTTGGCCCAGGACTGATTCTCACCATGGATGACTGACCCATACCAGGTGCTGGGGGTGAATTGCAGTATCTTGGTTTTCACTCCTTCAGTTGAATGTGGTTGAACTGGGGCTCTCAAAGACAGGGTCGTAGATGACCTATTTCATTTCCAAATCTCTAGGAATTTACTGTACCTCCTCTGTACATTTCCAGGGTCCCATGTGCCCAGGGACATCCCCCTCCTTGGGCCAAGCCTCCCTGCAAGCTAGAATAATGCATTCTACAAGGGAATGAGTAACTTGAACACTCCCACCCCCAAGCACCACTTGGGCACTGCTGAAGGCCAGAGTGTGTGATAACATTGCCTATTCTCTTCACTTCCTGCTCAGTCAGAGAAATGTCATGGATGTCCCCCTCCCTGTCCCATAGTTGCATTAACCATGCCTGGATAGTTTCCCTGGCCTTTTGCTGGAACTTGGCAGTCATATCAATAAGCTCAGCAGGAGTATATTCTTTCATCATAAACACTTCCCGGGTGAAGGGTGCCCCACTGGCTGGGGTTCTTGTTGTCGTGCTTTTACTTTCCTTTGTATTAAGGGTTGGATGGCACATTCATCTGTTTCACTGTCAATCACCACAATATCCTCCTTTTCTCTTTCCTTACTTTCCCAGTGATTCTACCTCTTAGGTTTTGGCTGTTCCCATGAATGCTGAAGTAGAGTGGAGAAGAAAACTGGAAGCCAAAGTCGTCACTGAATGAAGAAGGAAGCAAAGAGAGAAGCTGCTACAAGCCTAAAATTAGGATAAAAATGTTTACTGGAAAACAGAGGATAAATGTTACAGACCCCATCTCCTGAATGTGGAATGTGGAAGAATTGAAAATCCCACATAGAAACATAGCATTCAGAGAGATCAATTTCAGTAAAACTTATCTGGAGCTAAGGGTAGGATTCAGAGCATGTGTGCTTTCACAGCTCAAGGCATACTGAAAAGATCTGAAAGTCAGTAAAGTAGAAGAAGGTTGAAATGACCAAGAAGCAACAAAAGGCACTTAGAACGTAAGAATATGATAAGTAAAAAAAATTACTCCAAGAGCTTATATGACACAATAACTAAGAGACGTGAAGGTGAGATCGGTTAAGTGGCTGCCAATGTTTTGCTAAAAGAACTAGTCCCAGCAATTCCTAGGTGTTTAGAAGGGATTTGGGTTTTTTGGCAAAAAGCTAATGCCAACTGGATTGCTTCACAGAAGGTGCTCGTCCAGATGAGAAAGAGAGCCAAGGGCTAGACGGATTCATGGCAGCAGTCTAGACAGAGATGAGCCTGAAAAAGTCGACCATGCAAATCCCACCCTTTCCCCATTTGCGAACTTTCCTTCTTCAGTCTTCTGCTGTCTCACAGTCCATTCACTCCGACCTCAGGAGCCATAATTGAAATAAAGATTAGACTATTCTGACTTTCTACATTGCCTCTGCTAAACCTCCATTTCAAGCTCCTCTGTGGGTCAATTTCTCATTTTCAGAATCCTGTTTCTAAATTTGTTTTCTGTAGGGCAACATGCCAGAATTTTGGAATGAAAAACAATTTTCTAGAAATTGGCAAAGACAATTCTTTTGTATTTGTCAGTTATTGTGATCCCTGTTAGCAAGAGGAATGTGGCTCCTGGGACTGAATTCCCATAATAATTCTTACAGTAATCAGTAATGTCACCAAACCAGCCTGAGGCTGAGATGTAATCCTGTCCTCACTGTTCAGGTTAAGATCAGTTTAAACCCCAAACAGGAATCAAAATATCCATCCCCCACACACACCCCATCCCCCGCCCCCCCAAAAAATGTTAGGAATGAATTTTAGGTATGATGTGTTAGACCACTGGATCCCTCAAATTATAGGAAGGCACTTTGTCACTCCTGTTAACTTGTCTCCTTGAAATACTCTCTTAAGCATTTAGTATTTAACTTGGGTAGAGCTATTTGTATGCTTTTGATTTACTAATCTAAAATAGGGAAGTCAATTTTAAGAGAAGCTATCTGGGAACAGAAACCGGTTACCTCAGTTAACCAAATATGAAAGATCAAATGGAGAACAGAAACTGACTTGCTGATATTTTGGTTCCCTGAGTGTCAAGTTCAGTTGTATTTATCACTTGGTGTTTTTTCTCATGGTTTGAATACTTTTTGCTAAAATGATTTAATAGACATGAACCAAATGCTTGTTTAAGGACTTTATGCCTAAATTTGTGCCTATTCTAAGGGAATCATTTATGAGAAGTTATTTTCTTTTAAAATGTGTAAGCTTATGCAGCTACTGAGTTCCAACTTATGTTGTTATTTGTCACTACTCAATTTTTGCCTCCTGCTTTCAAAACTGGGGCATGTATGTAAGGAAGGCGTAAAAGTGTGAGTTAAAAGTGCTCCATTTGAGGTAGTGTAGCAGCTTTTTATTATTGTGGGGTATGGTATGAGGTTGAGAAAATCAAGTGTACGACTTAAAGCAGTGTCCTGAATCTGGAATTCTTTTTTTCTGTCCAGGCCTTTCACTCTTGTGAAAATATATTCCAAAGACAAGGAAGATATTTGTTCTCATCTCCCTCATCTCAACCAACAAATATTTCTTGATTACCTGCTGTGGGCCAGGCACGGTTCCGGGCATGAAAGATACAGGGAGCAGCCAAATCCCAGCTCCTGTTCTAAAAAAGAGAAACAGAAAATCAGCAAGAAAACAATAACTATATTAATAAATTGTTTGTTCATTTGCTTGTTTGTTTAGACTTAAATGATAAAGTGAGACAACCCTTCAAAGATGTCAGAATGAGTTTCCCAGGAAGTGGCTGAGTTAGTGGGTAAGCCTAAATATGGGCATGAGTTTGATACATTCAAGGGTCTGAAGAAGGCCAAAACCAATAGCAAGGAAGGATCTTATTTAAATAAAATAGAGAAACAGTGACTTAAAATGGGGCAAGAGTGGAAGCAGAAAAGACAGTTAACCTATGGAGTAGATCAGGGAAGTAGCGATTGTGTCTTAAACTTGGGGGATGGGGATGGCGAGTAATGGAGATGGAGAGAAAGGGAAAAATCAGGGGTATATTTTGAAGAAAAACCTGACAGAGCTTACTGATGGGCTAGATGTAAGGTACGAGAATAAGGTAAAATGATTATTAGGATTTTGGGTCTAAGCTACTTGGTAGATGGTAATACTTTTAAAATGAGGAAAGCAGGAAGGAACGGGAGGGCACATGCTAGAAGGGGCAAGAAAATAAAAAAATCTTAGTTTTTAAACATGTTACATTTGAAATGCCTAATAAACCTCCAAGTGAGATGTTGAGGAGATAGGATGCTATACAACTCTGGGATAGCTCTGGAGAAGGTATAGATTAGCAGTGGTTTGTCCGTAGATAGATGCTAATTGAAACCAGGAGGTTGTTGAAATCATCTAGTGAGAGATAGAGCAAATAGAAAGAAAACAAGGCAAAACAAAGGTGGCCTAAGGATCAATCCCTAAGGATCTTATTTTCTCTTTCTGGAAACTTGAAATTTAAAAATTACATATTTTGTCAACCGTTTAACAAAAAGTTATGCAAGTACAAAGTTAGAGTTACAACAGATACCTTAAATACAAAAGAACCTTACAAAATGTGGTTGATAATTCATGCATGTGGTATTTGTTTGTGAAAATACTGAGCTACATATGGACCAATTCCCATAAAAACAAATAACAGTGCTGCTTTATTACCACATATTGACCTTCCACTAATCACAACCAGATCTGGAAAAACACAAACGATTGCACTTGGTTTCTCTGAACACTAGAGGGAGATACATTCACCTGCAATTCGAGAGAAAAAAAAATCTTAATTTTTTTCTATAGAACTCTTTACCATAGAATCACAGAATATTTTAAATTTTGATATTTGTTCAATTGTCAAGAAATTAGTCACCTATTAAGTTTTAAATAAGTTACACATGTTTGAAAGTAACCCGATTTCTTTGTTAAACCAGGTTTTACTAAAAGGTTATGTACAAGCTTGTGATATGCTATATTCTCATGTGACACCTTAATCACTGTGAAGCAATAGTATTAAAATCAGTTCATTTCTATTTTCAGAAATATTCAAATAATCCCAGAAGTCCTGATAATATGCTCATTGTAAGCCAAAGTGTCAAAAGCTTTAACTCTCAACCTCATATCTAAGGACTTTGGGAACGTGATGTCCTTCATCATGTTCAGTGTTTTTCGAGTGGCTTAAAGGTCATTGGCATTGATTTCATTCTGGTCTTTTTATTTGCCCACTAAAATGCTCTTCAACTTTGCTAGCTAATCGCAGAGATATGTAGTGTTTTTGTGATTGCTTGGGGTAGCTAGAATACCTTCTCTTTATTTACTTTGGTAATCTTTCCAAAGAACATACTGTAAGGTCGTCGTCTTTTCCCGATCAAAGGTTGAATGTGAATACCATCAGCAATTATTACCCTACAAAATACTTTATTTGACCTTGTAAGTAATTTAATAAGTCCCTTTTTCTGTAAATTCAACACCGAAATGCTTTGGTAATTTGAGAGAGAAAAAATGTGTTTTCTATCTCTAGGGATGAGTACAGTGTAGGAAAGAGGCTATTTTCTGGATTCAGAGCTGGTGTGAATTCTAACTTTAGCTGTATGTTAACTAAACTTACTGTCGTAATCATTTCACAATGCATCTATCAAATCATTATGTGGTATGAGTAAAACTAATGCGATGTTATATGCCAATTTTTTTTAAATCTTGACTTTGTCTCTCCTGGTTGGTGAAGGTAAACAAGTTATTTTGCATCTCTGAACTTCCATTTTCTTTTCTCCAAATTGGAATCATGACATTTTAGAATTGTTGTGGGGACTGATTCAGATAATGTATGAAAAGTGTCTAGCTTAGCTCCTGGAGAAAAGCTGACATTCCAAGTTCACTGGGTCTTTATCTTTCTTTCCATATGAAATGCTTTATAAAATTACCCTCTACGTCATATGTTCATTGGTTATGTGCTCTGAAGTATTTGTCAAGTGCTGGTGATATGTACAGAATGTGAGCTGGGCCAGATTTGCAAGGCAATCTTGCAAGAGTACAGCATGTGGTCCGAACTATATTGCCCTGTGCTCTGCATGACTAGGCCAGATACAGGACCTCAGCAGGAATAAATCACTCCTAAATATGGGCTTGTGAGAATGGAGAGAAGATGGGAGGCACTGAAAGTCTGATGAAAACTGTTATTTCTAAAAGAAATGACTTCCCCTTTCACTCTACAAATATAAATTCCACCTCCTCACCTACATAAATGTCCAGTTCAGACCCTCCTTTCTCCATGAGACCTTCCCAGCCTAAATAAATCCATCTCTCCAAACACCTTTAACATTTCTCCAACTCAATCACCTGGCAATTCATGACTTACATTCCTACTTAACCATTCCACTTACTTGTGTCTCCCCAACCAGGTAGATTCTTGTAAGGCATGGTTATTACTATCTCATAAATCTTAGTGCTTCACTTTAACACATGTCACAGTGCACTACATGAAGCAGAAATCAATACATACTTGGATATAATTCCATTTCAGCATTCCTTTAACTTAGCTTCGTCATGTACAGTTTGACAATAGAGCACAAGGGTAAATGTGTAGGTAGGTTTAAATCATTCTGCTGACAGTCTCTGAAAAATCATTGTTTTTCTTTAAACTAACTATAAATTATTAAAAAGAAAGGACCTAAAAGTATAACATAGTATGTTTATATTCATGCCATCTACTCTGATACCCATGCCATAATTTTTGCTGAATATTTGCTTTTAGTTGGAATAGATCAGTTACCATGACGCATTTGCCATCACTTATAGACATATGCAAAGCGAATGTGTGATATATATTTTCATCACCAGCAAGCCATTTTTTTTCTTTTTAAATGCTTCAATCAAATCTTATTCTTGGTTATAAAATGTATGAATGATAATTTGCTACCTGTAAAATTCTGAGATTCATATACATAAATCCATTTTTACATACATAGAACGAAAACAGACAATAAAGTTTGATCATTATTTATATTTAAATTGCAGAAGAAAAATAAAAAAGATACTGAAACTGGAACTAGAATGTTCAAGGTCATAAAGGACAAAGAATTACACATGAAATGGACCACCTGTTCCTCCAGTGTGAAACCGTAACACAGAAAAGTTATAATCCTAAATTTTGACAGTGTAGCAGTTTTGTGATGTGACTCACTTGCAGTGTGATTCTGCTTTAGGGTGTCCCCTCCTTGCCTGTAAGGAGCACCTAGTGCAGGTCCCATGTTCTTCCAGAGGACAATACAGAAATACGTTTTCAAGTACGGTACTAATAATTATAATCGAAGCAATATTATTTTCAAAAGAGTTGCATGGTAATACATATCTTAAAGACTATTCAGGTAATGGCAACAGCTTTTAAAATGTAGACACAGAGAAAAATAGGAAGTGGACTCCTTCCTTTCTGCTTTTTTTTTTAATTGTTTTTGACAGAGAGAAAGACAGAGAGAGAGAGAGATACAGAGACAGAGAGAGAACTGAACTGGGGGAACTCCCCAGCTCAGCACATGAGTCAGCACGGGCCGGGGCCGGGATTCGATCCTCAGTCCCCGGCGCTGCAAAGTGAACGCTTAACCCACTGAGCCATCCCGGCTTCCCTTTCTGCTTTTAATCATTCACAAATCATTAGTTACTAAATTAAATATTTAATTGATATTTTTTCTAATTCTGTACCATTTATCCCCTCTTCCATATCCCAACTCCTCAAATGGGTGCTCTTTACCCATTTAATCTACTTTTCATGTCCTTGCTACTTCCATTTCTTGATTACCTGCTGTGGGCAGGCACTGTTCTAGGCATGAAAGATACAGGGAGCAGCCAAGATCCCAGCTCCTGTTCTAGCAAAGAGAAACAGAGAAAAATCTTCTATGATCTGGTTTCTATTTCCATAATCCATTGAAAGAGACTTACTACCACTAATGACTTTTACCCACTTCTCATTTTTCTTAACTACTCTTTAGAATTTGATACAGTAATTATTTCCTCCTTAAAATTATATCCTTCCTGATCTTATATGACTGCCTTGCCTTATTTTTTTAGTTCTCTCACTTTTCTGGCTATTTCTTCCATATTCATACATTTATAAATATTTCTTAAAGCTCTACTGGTACCCTCTCCCTTCGGTTCTCATGCTAATGGCTCACCTACTCTTAAAGCTTCATTTATCACCTTGATACTTATGGCTCCTGAGTTCATGTTCCCTGCTATCTTTTGTCTCACTTGAACACATCTCTTGTGCTTAATTATCTACATTATTTTCCCTTTAATTACCTTCCTGTCCAAAACTACACATCCAAAACTGATTCCCTCAGCCCAGTTTTTTTTCATTTTACCCGCAGACTCACCAATCTTCTACACTCAGTGTCTTCAGTTTGTGTTGGTTTTCTCCTTGTCCTCCTAATCCAAATTTAGTCATCAGTTTCTGATATAACTTTTGTATAGAAATGTCTTAGAGATCATCTATTCCTTCAAGTTTTCCTGCCACTAGGCTCTGAACACTGAGATAATTGTATGGAGCCTTTAACTTTTTTTGTTTGTTTGTTTGTTTGTTGACTTCTTATTTTTTGTCCCCAGACTATCCAGTGTACATACTTAAAGGCAGAAAACACTAAAATAACCCAGAATGACTCAATACTGAGTTTGGCATCATCAAACTCTATTTCATGGATGTGGATCAAACTCGGTTTCCTCTATTCAGAGGACTATCCATCAAGTCCTACCTCCTTACAATCCAGCCTTATCTCTCACAGCTCTCTTCCTCAGGCAGAGTCTCTATATTGTGCAGCACAGAACCTCTACTCGTATTGTTATTCTCCACATTTTAACTGAATGTACTTTCCCTCTGTATCTTTCTTTTTTCATTTTATCTTAATCCAATCCAAAGGTTTTCTATTAAGAAAGCTTTTGCTCAAAAATCCAACAATGGCTTATTTTTTTTAGGACAAGAATTTACATAGTATAATTTTCCAATCTATTAACCATTATTCTTGGTTTTGAATGCTGTTCTCTCTTTTTTACCTCTTATAGTTTTCCTCATGTACTTATTCTTTAAATCCCAGTTCAAAGACCACTTCTTCTATGAAATCTTCCCTACTCATCTCAAGCAACCATGTCCCCAAAGTACACCTGGCATAGTTTTAGACATATAATTGAACAGATGCATAAGTTTTCTAGTTGTTCTATATTTTGTAAAAGAATGACCTTAATGAAATTAATTGCCATCTCAGACCTAAATACCTAAATTAACAGGGAAAGATATTTTCTAGGTTAAGCCATTGGTATTATTAATAGAAGCAATAAATATAAATGAATTCTCAGTGTTATTCCATTTTCAGTAAAATTAGACAATAGTTTACCACTGTAGTCTATGAAATACTTATTACTATAGTCTATATAGAATCATTATTTTTGGTTGTATAACTTTTTCTCTAATCACAAAAATAACTAATTGATACTGTAATGGTAGGTATATAATATTCATTATACATTTGTCAAAACCCATAGAATGTACAGCACAAAGAGAGAAACTTAATATTAATTATGAATTTTAGTTAATAATAATGTATGAATATTTCTTCATCATTGTAACAAATGTGTCAAACATACTAAAAATAAGGATAGTGGGATAAAGAAGATTAAGGCAATGTATAGGAGATCTCCATACTTCTAATTTATTTGTAAACAAAGTATTAGTTTTTTAAAATAACATGTTAATCTCAGAAAATTTTCATTTAAAAGCATAAGAAATAATAGCAAAAAATCTTTACGCTTACTACTTAAAAGCATGTTGCGCCTTTTAGAAATCAACACATCATGACTCTGTTCTGGAATATGTACCTTCCAGGTGACCCTCATGTTGAACAAACTTTGAGAATTGCATGTCATTTTAGTAATGTGGCACTGAGCAAGCTATTCTCTTTCTATCCGGTTTGGAAGTGTTTATTTAGTGGCTCTGCTCTGTCAAGTGACTCTTCCACCTACAATCTGAAGAAGAGAATTTCTACTGGCCATATTCCTGCCAAGGCTTTGTCCCATCGTATCTTTTTACCCTGACACTAAACACACACACACACACACACCCCCTCATGCTCACTCACTTTATACCACCATTAGTACCCACTACAATCACTTGTTTCCACACTCTCAGATACAAAATGCTTTTATATTAAGAAATGATTATCATTTTCTTAGATATTTCTTAGGTATTTATTTTTATTGTTTTAGGCTGAGAGAGAGAGAGATAAAGGGAGAGAGAGAGAGAAAAAGGGAGAGAAAGAAAGAAAGCAAGAAACAGAGAGGGAGAGAGAGACCAAGAGAACAAATAAGAAGGGTCCACAACAGGCTCCATAGTTGTCTGTCATCAGTCCTGGATGTAGTTTCATTCCATGATTATCATTTTCTTTTCCCACAAAATAATCACCTCTACAGTTCGTATATACCATAATTTTTGCTCCATAAGACACACCTGACCTGCCTGGACCCACTCTCCTTCCATGCAGTCCCTGCTTTCTGATCTGGCTGCTGGCTTCCCCATGGCATCATTAAGGTCCCCAACGTGCACTCTTCTTTGCAGTATTCACTCCATAAGACGCACACACTTTTCCCTCCACTTTTTTGGGGGGAAAAGGTACATCTTATGGAGCGAAAATTACAATATATCCATATATATATATATACACACATATATATATATGTATGTATACACACACACACACACACACTATATATATATATATATATAGTAATGCTCTTACATAAAGTGTACTTACATAGGGCATGGTATGTAGCCAAAGATTTCCAGAAGATTTGCTCAAAAACAATTCTTTGTGGTTCAGCCTTATTAAATCCTCCCCAGGAGTAGATATTTTGGGAACAAAATATTACTAGTAAAAAGAAGCATGTGAAGCTTCTGAAAGCAAAAGAGTATGTAACCAATGAAAGGATAAAATTTCAAGGCCTGTACAGTAAAGCAGCTGTTAGATGATTTACTGGGAAATTTCTCCAAAACAAAACAGAGGCTTCCTACTACAAAGGAAATATTTTCTTTCAAGTCTATAATAATAAAGTTCAATATGTTATGTACTCAAAAGACCTCACTAATAAAATCTGGGATTTTTACAATAACCTCCACATTAGGAATATGACTCTTATTTCATCCTTCTGAACAGCCAGGGCACCACTGGTGAGAGATTCATGATGTGTGTCCTAAACTCCAGAGATGCTGTCCTTTTCTGCAGTTTCCAGTATCAATAACACAGGCCAGGATGTCATTTCTCAGACATACAAGAGACTCATGCTAAACTAGGTAAATCAGATAACCTCTCACTTTCACTTTGAGAAAGTATAATATCTTACACCTGCCAGCAAAGCACTGTGTGATTCTCAAGGCAGTGAGGATGATTGCAACGCAAGACTTGCAGGGGGCAGGGATAGGGGTGGGTTGTCAGAGAGGAGGAGAAAAATAGACTTTCCAGTACTTCCCTTAGCTTTCTACATGGATGACTGGCATGAGGAGGACTTTCTTAGATGCTCTAGTGCCTGAGTATTTTGGCCAAGTACTGGTGGAAGCCAGTGAAAGTGACAAGCGAGTGACAGTGACTCCAAGGTGTGCAGCACATTGTTCTGTCCCTGCTGCACTGTGCAGAGCAGTGATCTATGGGGAACCCATGCAACTGAATGAGCCATGTGGTTCTTAATACTTCCCCAAACCCAAACTTCCCCATTTAACTCCGTCCTTGACTGTGCTGACCCACAAGATTATTTATTAGGAGTTATCAAAACCTCTTGGACCCTTTGTAATATTGTACTTACATGTACAACACTCTCTGGCTCAAGCTACAAGGAGGACCCCACCTGTACAAAGGGCACTACCAAGTTTGCTGAGGGGTCATTACTCCAGAGACATTGATACTCACAGTAAAAGCAGGAGTGGCAGTGGAGAAGAGACACAGTGATGCAAGCTGAAGTCAAAACAAGAGATGTTCGCTGCCACTTGCCTCCTTTGCTATTTTAAACACACCAGCTAAATCCAGACTGCCTTTCCCTTAGTGTTCCAGAGGTGTGGACCAGGCCATTGCTGCAGAGGTTCTCTTTAGCAGGAAGCTCTTTATCTGGTTCCTGATTAATGGTGAGGAGGCTGCTCTTAGTTTTGGACGTTCAAACAGAGAGAAAGGGCACTTAGCTTCAATATGCACATCTGTTTGACTGAACCTCCAGGTTAGATATCCTAGTTTCCTAAAGAAACAAACATGGAAATGGTCCAATGGCCATAGGAACATGGATATGGATGTGTTCAATAACTAGGACATATCAGTCAAATGTCCTCAGTTCACGACATGAGTGGGAGGTCTAAGCTATCTGAATACAAGCTGCTGGATCTTTTGAGGCCACTCAGCAGCAAAGGTTTGAGTCCCCATGTCAGTGACTCAGCTCTTCTCTGCTCAGGAAAGATAAATTAGGTGCCACATGCTTCACTCTTGGTGACGTAGGTTATTTTGGGGAAGATGTAGAAAGTATCTTAAAAAAAAAAAATTCCAGTGACTACGAAAAGTCCCTATCTGAAAAGGTGCATATTCGGCCCATGATGAGAACTTCTTGCTTCCTTATGAAAAAATATTATGTTTTAAGTTGTCTAAAAATATTATGTCTAAACTGTTTACTACATGGGCTCTCTGAGTTGCCCTGATAAAGAGGAAATCAAACGTCTCTTCCAATGATACTCTGCTCAGTCTCGGTGTGAGCACCTCCCACCTTGTGTGCTGCCACCCAGTCCCAGCTTAGTAACAGCTGTGAAGTCTGTCTGGATCGCAGCAGTGAACTACTCCAGGGTCTAGTGGTTCCATGGGGCAGAGATACCTCAGGATCAGTTAGAGAGTTATTGTTGTAGATGTGTATTAGACAGCTTCCTTCTCTTACTCTGTGGGGGTGTGTGTCCCTGGGAGGAAATGTCCCCTTGGTTCCCGCTCTTTTCCTTTTGTAAATAGACCCCTGACCTCATTCAGGGATCAGGCAGCAAGGTGCTGAAAGCAGTTAGGTTCAGACTCAGGGATGAGTCATGATTGGCCATCACCCTTGGCTAGAGATTGGTGTAGAGATCAAACCCAAAAAGAAACACTGCTTAGGAGCTTTGGGAAAGACTTTCCTCCTTCATAAAAGGGAACGTGACATGATCGATAAGCTGAATTAACCCATCCTGCAACTCTACCTCTGGATATTTTGTTTGGGGAGAAGATAAACCTATTGTTTAAATTTCAACAGATATGATGGAAATTGCAATGAAAAGCACCATAACTGGTCTTCAGTAGTAAGAACCCAAATTTTCTTTCTATTTCTAGGAGAGTATTACAACCCACAGATTAATAGCTCCTATATAAGAATTCATGGCAAACTGCGTAGATTGAGGCAATTGCAGTTGAATTCGCTAATCTATAAAATGTGTATAGCATTAGTAACAATTTCAGAAGTTTATGGTAATTAATTTAGTTAGTACAGATAATGTTCAAAATAGTACACAGAATAAAGATTCAATTTAAATGTCAAGTATTATTATGGAGATGAGGCAAAAAGGAGGGACCTTCTGGACTAAATTAGGGCTACTAGTAGGAACCAAGGGATAATCACTTGCAAAAAACCTATTATGGTTATAACTGGTAATATAGAGGAGACAATAATTACAGTTTAACAATGTCTCATCATATTCATTCATTCCCTCCATAAGAGTAGATGGATGATCTGACTATGACAGCAGCTCTCATTGTTTATGTCTTTAGGCTTGGTTCAATTTACCTGACCTGGTAGTTCCGAATAATGATCCCCACCACCACCAAAAGATGCCCATTTCTAATCCCCGGAACCTGTGACGATGTGGCCTTACATGGCAAAAGGGAACTTGCAGATGTGGCTAAATTAGGAATCTGGAGGTGACAATCTTACCCTGGACTATCCAAGGAGGTCTAATTTCCTTGTACATGAGCAGAAGGATATCAGAGTCAGTAGTGGAAGATATGTTGGTGAAAGCAAGAGAGATTATAGCATGGGAGGAAGGAACCACAAGCCAAGAAATGCTGGCCATCTTTAGAAGCTAAAAAAGACACACACACAAAACCTGTTTCTCTCCTAAATGTCCAGAAGGAATTTAGTCTTGCCACCTGCTTGAATTTAGACTTTTGACCTGCAGACTGTAAGAAAACAAAATTGTGTTGTTTTAAGCCAAAGTTTGTAGAAATTTGTTATACCCGAAATAAAAAAACAGCTAACTAGATGTCTGTGGGAAAGAAACCAATAGAAAAAAATATAGACTTTATAAATTATGGTCTAACACTCAGGAAATGAGGAAATAAACTTGAAATTTCTAAGAGTTGATTTGGAATCAAGATTGTTTGTCTTTCCTTACCTAGAGACCAATATTGTAATGGCTTTTATATGTTTGTAGAATTATTTTGACCTTTCTCTGAACATCTTCTTTTAAAAATGGGTATGGGTGTTGTGCTACAATACAACCATTCTAGACAACAAATGCCTATAATTGTGTTTTGGCTATTGGGTGTTCTAATCACTATTTATCTACTTTATTGTTACGGTGTTTCCATATATAAGAACCAAATAATTTCATCAGTTCTTGCAAAGAGATAGAGACAGTAATAAACTCCATGTTAAATTCTTTATGATTCGCTCCAGGAGAGATAATGATGCCTGCAATGCTGGTACCAATATGCTTATGTAGGTTGGCACTGCAATGGAGATTGAGAGGCTATTTAAATAATCTATAAAACAGTAGAAATTTCTGTATCTGAATCCAAATATTTCTGTATCTGAAAACAAAAATTTCCTCATTTGAATCATATTAGACCTGACAAGGGTTTGGGTGAAGATAGTTAGCTATTTTATATTATTTTATTTTATTTATTTATTTTTAACTGAACTGGGGGCCTCACCACATTCGGGAAGCACACCCCAGTTCAGCATGTGGGTCCACCTGAGCCGGAGCCGGGATTCGATCCTCAGTCCTTGGGGCTTCAAAGCGAGCGCTTAACCCGCTGAGCCATCCCGGCTTTCCCTAGTTAGCTATTTTAAAATGGAACATTGCAGGTTTTGTGATGTAAAGTAAAACAAGGAATGCCTTCAAGATTACAAAATCCTGAAATACATACAGGGAAGTATGAGGTTAATTTATGGTAAATGCAATGCATGAAACACAAAAAATTCCCAATATGAAATAATTCACGTTGTGGCAGTATGTTGGCTTAATTCTGGCTCACTTAACAGATCAAATGTCCAAAAAGAAAAATAGAAAACATTGGTCTCGGGAAAGCCGGGATGGCTCAGTGGGTTAAGAGCTCACGTTGCAGCGCCAGGGACCAAGGATCGAATCTCTGTCCTGGCCCGTGTGGACCCATATGTTGAACTGGGGAGTGCCCCCAGTTCAGTTCTCTCTCTCTCTCTCTCTCTCTCTCTCTCTCTCTCTCTCTCTCTCTGTCTCTGTCTCTCTCTCTCTCTCTGTCAAAAACAGTAAAAAAATAAAGAAAGAAAATGTTGGTCATTTATCTGGATGATTCCAAATGGTCATATATTTGATATGCTAGAGGTAAAACAGTAATGATCCAGATTTTCCTTTTTTTAGCACTTGATATCTAAAATTGTTCTTTTATTCAACTATTTCCAAAAAGAAATTAATTAAAAGAGTTCACTGATGATTGTAAATGTATTTCTCTGGCATTTAGTTTTCCAGATCAATTTTTTGTTGCCAAGCGTTTCTGGAAAAGCTATTTTCTCTGAATATCCAGATTTTAAATTGACATTTCTATGGCACTTTGAATTATTGCTGGTAGAGTTTTAATTTGTCTGATGCATTAGAAACTAATCTGGCAGTATATACAAGAGTCCTACAATGTTTGAGTATTTGACCCAGTGGTTCTGCTTCTAGAAATAATTTTCAGGAAATAACACAAAATTCAGAAAACATACATATGTTCAATAATGTTTGCTTATATGGTAATTATGCTAGCCAAGATGAGACATAATCTAAATATCTAATAATAGACTGTTAAGTATTATAAAATATGATATATCCACTACATGTGATATCTTTAACATTTATAATAAAATGAGAAAATTCTTAAATATTATGGAAAGTTCAGAGGCAATCAGAAGCAAATTGTGTTTGGCATTTGATCTTAAAATATATTTTAAATGCATTTTTTTAAAGACTAAAAAAATATATCTCTGAATTCCCATTAATGAAAGAAAGGACAATATAGGCACATGGTAAAAAGTTTTAAATGAATAAACTTTAGTCATATAAGCCAATATAGATGAATCTTAATTATATATCAGTAACTACATCAAAAACAAGCTAAACTACATAGTATAATATTTAGACACACATATACTTGTACATACGCTTGCATGCTTATGTGTGTATAAGTGTATATATGATGAAGCTAAGAAAAGGAATGGTGACAAACAAAAAATTGGGGACAATAGTTATCTCTGTCAGAAAGGCACAAGGTCAGGAGAACTAGAAAAAGTAAAACAAGATACAGATCAGTTATTGGTAATATTCTACTTCCTGAGCAGGGTAGTAGGTCTTTTGCTATTCATTATGTTATAGAATGATGAATAAACAAAAAGAAGATGGCTATAGGTGAGCCAACGACAATAGTGTACCACAACCGGATTATGAATTAAGAATTCATAAAGAATTCATTAAGATAAAGAATTGTACCTATGTTTATTTGTACATACATGTGTATATATCATTTCTCACCATTCTTAGAAGGAAAGATCATGAGTGACTTTTTTCCCCTTATACATTTCTACAATTTCTAGTTTCTATGACCAATATTACACTTAAAAAAAATTTTTTTTAAACAATAAATTGATCTAGAATGCCTGTTCATATAAAAATTCAAGTGACAGATACCTGAGTCTGGATGACCTAGAGTTATCAAATTTAGATCAGGCAATTGAACCAAAAGTTAGGGTTTAATTAACCCTAATCTTAAAATTGTTAGTGGTTATATTATCCAAGCCTGATTTGATTAGTTCTAATGATTCAGATTATTTTCTGAGCATATCACCAACCCGGGGCCTAAATGTAAAGGTTTAAAAGTGTTATATTTTCTCATAATAATGATAATAGCTAACATTGATTATCATTATGTGCCAGGTGCTGTGCTAAGTGCTTTTCATCCATGGTCAAATTTAATATTTGCACTAAATGTATAGTGGTTACTGATATTAACCAAATTTGACAGATAGGGAAATTGAGGCACAAAGAAGAAAGGTGCCTTGGCCAAAATCACACAACCAATTTATAAGGGGGTTCACAATTTGAGCCTAGACTTAATATAGATCAAGCTTCCTCCTGAAAACAACTTTAAAAATTCTTTCAAATGCATAAATATTTATCTACCGTAAATATTTGTTTACCAAAGTAGAAGTATAATAAGTCTAAGAGAGGGGCCTAGCATTTGGTTC
The DNA here is from genome assembly GCA_004027555.1 of Craseonycteris thonglongyai. NCBI lineage: Eukaryota > Metazoa > Chordata > Mammalia > Chiroptera > Craseonycteridae > Craseonycteris > Craseonycteris thonglongyai. Next base: position 82,981 of record PVKE010000906.1, on the reverse strand, counting down.
TTAGAACCGTGTGTGTAGGTTGATTTAGGAGCATAATTTCCCAAGGCATAGATCTGGGAGACAAAAGTTGGAGAAGTACAGATCACAAGTATATTTAGAAAGCAAAACACAGGTTCAAGCACCACAACTACTTTGGTTTATATCCAGGCTTCACCACATATTAGCTTTGTGACCTGAGAATGTTATTGGAACTCTCTGTGCTTCAAGATTGTAAAATGGAGATAATAGTAGTACCTACCTTACAGAGTCATTGTGTATATTAAATAAGTTAATGTAAGTATAGCTCTTAGAATAATACCTGGCACATAACACTCACTAAATATTAGCTATTACAATTTTAGTGAGTATTTCCCAGTAGGTGATCTTTATTCTCTTTCTATCTCTCTCTGTCTCTGTCTAATCTCTAATCTCTCTCTTTTTAGCTGGAAATTCTAGCTGTACATTCGTAAACTGTTTTGAATTATTTGGGAAACAAGAAAATGTATAAGTAAATACAAAATGTAAAATAATATTAATAAGCCCACATTTATGATATTGAATGGAGGCTTTAAAAGCATAAGCTGGTTTTCTTTCACAGTTGAAAGAACATTATTCTAGGAACAGGAGATTTGTGTTCAGGTCCTGGCTCTGTCACTAGCTACAGTCTTGAATAAGTCTCACCTTCACCAGCCGCAGTCTTCTCATCTAATAGTAGAGATGATAATGCATGGATAGCCTAACTGAAGGCTTCACTTGGCGTGCTTTGGACGGTTTGTTCTTTCATTCCATGATCCACATTTGATGACCCTCCTGCTCTGGGCCAGGCTCACTTTTGGAGGCTGGACTTGCAAAGTCTGTTACCTTGAACAATTCAGGGTGGAGGAACTGCAATCCTGGACTGGGTGTGTGCACGCACATAAAGGTGCAGAGATAGGCAAGGAACCGGAAGCATATATTCCAATTGTAAATGGTGATTTTTAAATTCTGGAAACTATACCAACCACACACAGAGGAATAACAACCGGCATTATCTTGGCCATTCAGGAACAAATCCTTTTCTTTTACATGAAAAATATGCATGTTTCCTTAGGACTTTTTAACCTATAATTGCCCCATCTGAAATAATTTGTTTTGGATCCTTTAAGATTCCAGGAATCTTTGACTCAGCATCTCAAAACAGAACATTTGTATTTGTTTGGCAGAAATTTTCTCACTGTTTATGCCCAATTAAGTTAGTTAGATAGAAAATAATTATATTGCCACGCTTTCATGCTGATCACCCTTGACATTTTTTTCTTGACATTTATTATAAATAGAAACTTTGTTCACTGGCTGAAATCCCATTTAGTACTATCCAATGTCAAAGGCAGGATTTGGTACATCGGTCTTCTTGGAGAAAAGAATGTGGATTTCTAATTCAATTACAGATGGAACTGTATTTGATAGCCTCAAGCTATTTGCCAGTAATATTTTTGTATCCACAATAACCTGGTAACTCAGCATTTTAGTTTTCAGTCAGGTCAGATAAAAGTCTACTTTGAGTTTTATTAGTCATTTGTATGCACATTTCTTCAAATGCTCATTTAGTGCCCACCATGCACACATCCATTCTGAGCACAAAAGACCACCATGCTGACCAAAGCCATGCTTAGGTGTCAAACACTAAGATAAACTTCAACCCCTAAGTTCTACAGCTGTGCGTCAAAATAAAGAAGGAAAACTCCAGAAAAAAACAAAGCTTTTTATTTTGTTGTTATTCTATTGTAAGGATATTTTGTATTGCTTAGCCTGAACCAAATTTTTTTTTCGAAATCTTACTTCTCAAAATGTAATAAAAAGAGAAATATAAATGTTTGATAAATTATGAAATGATGCTTGGCCTCATAGAAACACATGAAGTGAAAAATGAAACAAAGTATAAAATTAGCAGTTAATTGAAAATTGATAATGCCCAATGTTGGCAAGGGTGGAATAATAGGCACTCTTACTTATCTGTTAGGCCTAAAAATATTAATACAATTTTTCCAGAAGGAAAAAAAACTAGTATTTTGCATATTCTTTGACCTTCAAATTCTACTTTTAAGAAAATAATTATGAATGCACACAAAGATTTGTCTTCTAGGATAATCACTGCATTGTTTTCAACAGCATACAGTTTGAAAAATTAAGAGTCAAAAAATAGAAAACTGGTTAAATAAACAATGGTATACACATATAATTATACAAGATATAATAATTAAATACAATGTTATAATATTTTGTGGCAAGAATATGTCTATAATATATTAAGCAAAAGAGATATTGCCATGCTAGCAGTGGTTATCCTTAAATATAGAGATCTAAGTTGATTTTTAATTTTTTCCACTTTTTGTTTTCTGCATCTTCAATGATGAATGCATTTACCACTTTAATAAATATTATAAAATATAATGTAAATATAACCACCCTATAATCCTTGTGAGACTAATTTTTTAAATTTATATTTTACTAATTTTTACTAATTTAATTCTAAAAATACAGAATGTAGTATTTGAGGAAGACACTGCAAATACATAGGATTCTAGTGCCCCTGTCAGACATTTTGTGTAATGCATGAGGTAGCTGTGCACTATATATCAGTGGCCAGCTGGGGTTTGCGAACTTGGACTCCTGTCCATGGGAAGAACATGGAAATAATAGGAAGATCTGACAGATGTAGGTACTTTTGTACTGGAGTCCGAGATAATAGGGAGAGAATGCCAACACTCATTGGTCCCAGGGTGGCCTGCACTAAATTCCTGATTCTATTCCTCATTGGCTATTTAACCTTGGCCCACTCACTTAACTCCAGCAAAACAAGGGTAAAGATAACATCTACCTCTTCTAGGAGTTATGACATTTAAATGAGAAAAAGAGTGACAAAGGAATTTGTATTAGATATGGAAAATAAGTGCTCCATAAATTTTAGCTATAATTCTCATCTATGGGTTCATAATGTGGTTGGTACATCTGAAGTCTCCTGCTCAACTCTATGTGGCCAGACTTGAGGAAGAATGTAAAATACCATGACCAGCCAACAACCTCCCACATTTCTCAATATTCCCAAGGAAACAGAAATTGCAGTCCACGGAAAGGAATTGAACTTGGAAATGCCCTTGCATTCCTACTCTATTTTTGTGTGAACTAGCCTGCTTTAGTGGGATCCCTTTGCTTAAAAATAAATGAATGAATGAATGAATGAATGAATGAATGAATGAATGAATGAAAGAGTAAGTAGAAGGAAAGAGGCCCTGCCCACTACAGTTAACATTGAAAAGCCTTGGGAAGTAATATATTCAGTGTTTTGTGACGCATGGCACAGCAGGGGTTAAACTTCAGGGGATCCTCTTTAAAACTGCATGATTCCTGTTTCTTCTTTAAAGTTGTTTAAATATTACCAATTTTTTTAAAGTCCCTGGATGGATGAAAAGCTCTGAGCAAATTGGTAAACGTTACTGAAGCACAGAGATGAGTGTCCAAACAAAAGGAAAGGACTGATTTATTCGAGCATTGAGCACAGAGAACAATGATCACTTTGTGTGGTAAAATAATTAACCTGCTAAAACAATGATCACTCATGGGAAAAAAATGTAAGCAAAGTTTACTTAAACCAGGAAAGCACTGATGAGTTCACTGTTGCCTTCATGTAGAAATCAGTCATCGAAAACTCTAGCTTCATGTTCCTTAAGTAAAACCCCTCAGTCCTGAGCAGGGCAGGGGGAAAAAAAAGAAAAAAAAAGTTTGCTTCCTGAAAAACACCAAAGCTTATTTTTTTCAGATCTTGAAAAGAGATATAATTTAGAAGGCAGATAATCACAAACAACATTTTCTGCTGAGAACAAAAACCAAAGCAAAAAACATTTATGGACATTCCCAAGAAACCGCTATGGCAGATCACATTGGAACTTTAATTCATGTGGAGGCTTTGAAACATCAGCACATGAAAGGAAATGAAAGGGCATGTGAAAAATAAAGGACACTCCAGTTTCTCCTCTATCCATACCTCTAGCAATTGCAAAGAAAGACCTTATTTTTAACAAAAATTGCTATCACATTTACAAATAGCAGTTCTGGACATGTGTCCACAAGACTGTGCCAACATCCATGTATCACAGTGGATCCAAACCCACCAGAACATTTTGTTTTTCAAAAGCAGTTTTGCCTTAGAATACATTGATGTGGAGAGTAGGGAATGAGTACTTCTGCAGATAATGAGAACTCAGGGCCTGAGAACAGGAGAAATTACTGCTAGAGATCTCTAGGAGTGTATGTACTATAAAGAAAAGTTCCTTTTTAGCTCCCAGTGAATTCCTCAGCAATTAGTGGTTTGACTTGAAATGATAGCAGTTGTGAGAACCATGGCCAGAGATTCATTGCCTGCCTACATCATGGGAATAACTTTGGCCTCTTGAGAAAAATAAGCTGCAAGTTATTGTGGCAGAAAAATATGTTTTTCAAAGATTTATGAGCCTCTCTTTTAATAGTATATGAAGCAAACAAACAAAAATTGTCCTTGATCATGATTTTATAGATATTTCAAAGTAGATGGGTACATTAATACTATAAAGTATTGTTTCTGAACAAGAAAATATGGTTCAATATGCCGAGCTACTCCCCCAAAAAGTATCTTAAACACTTGGAAAAATAAAGTCCAAGGTAAATGATTGTGAGATTTTGTAGGTAAGGCTACTCTAACTTCTGGGCATAACTCAAAAAGTTATGATATAATAACATGCCATGAAAAATCACATACTTCCAAAATCACTAGACTTTCTTAAGGACAGTACATTACTTGAGATTTACTTTTTTTTTTGGACCACTGTTAAGACTGCTTTGCTACCTCCCCCCATCAAATGCCTGATTATAAAAGAAATGTGTGCTTATTATATAGATAACTGGAAAGGATGGAAAACTATCCCTGTCATTCCATTGCCCAGGTACTGACATAATTAATGTAGCAGCAAGTTTTTCCTTGACTTTTTCTTACATATTTTTAAGCCTATTTGAGATTACAGTGTGTGTGTGTTCATGTATCATAGACATTTTTCGGGGTCATGGAGAACACTTCATCATTTTATTTTGAATACATGATGTTTCATCACATAGATATACCATAATTTGCTTAGCTGTTTCCTGTTGGAGAGTTGGCACATTGTACTGTACATACACATTATATACATACTCTTTGAGTGTTTTGTTATTGCAAGTAATTAGGACCTTTTCTTGCTAAAATATGAAAGAATTGTACCTATGTTTATTTGTACATACATGTGTATATCTCAATTTGGGTGTTGACACCAGACATTTTGATGTTTCTAATACTTATTGTATTTGATGCAATTCCTCCAAAATTAAGGAAACTTGTTTGTATCTAAAATATATAAAGAACTCCAAAAATCAATAATAAAAGATAAATAACCCAATTTTAAAGTGGGCAAAGATTTGAATAGACATTTCTCCAAAGATATACCAATGGCTAATAAGTACATGAAAGGATGCTCAACATCATTAGTCATTAGGAAAATGCAAATCAACACCACAAAGGGATATTACTTCATTCCTACTAGGATGGCAATAATAAAAAAAAGACAATAAAAACTGTAAGGGAGAAAGTGGAGAAATTGGAACCTACGGTACGTACACTGCTAGTGGGAATGTATAGTGGTGCAGCCACTTTGCAAAACACAGTAGCATTTCTTCAATGGTTAAACATACAGTTATCCTATGACCTAGCAATTCTATGTATGTAATCAAAAGGAATAAAAACATATATCTATTCAAAAACTTGTATTCATACATAGCAGCATTATTCTTAACGACCCCAAAGTGGAAGTAACTCAACTGTCCATCAACTGATGAATGGGTAAACCAACGTAATATACCCAAACAGTGGAATATTATTTAACAATAAAAAGGAATGCAGAATTGATATGTACCACAACATGGATAAATGTTGAAAATATGCTAACGGTAAGAAGCCAGTCACAAAATGTTGCTTATATTATGATTCCACTTATATAAAATAGGCAAAGCCATGGAGATGGAAGGGTTTGCCTAGGGCTGAGAAGGTTAGGAGGAAATAGGGAGTAACTACTACTAACAAGTGTGGGGGTTTCTTTGTGGGGAGACAAAAAATGTTCTCGAATTAGAGAGTGGTGGTTGTACAATTTTGAAAATATACTAAAAACCATTGAATTGGACACTCTAAATGAGTGAAGTGTATGGTATGCAAATTATATTTCAATAAAAGCGTTATTAAAGAGGACTCAGTACATTATAGAAAATGTTCAAGTTTTGGCTTATTTTTTATAGTTTAAAAGGGACCAATAATAGACCCACCATATTCTTGGCAATATAGATTGCCTGGATGCAAAGCACCCTTTACTGTCAGATTTATCAATTCATGTTTGAGATTATTTTGTAGAGACAAGAGATAATTACTAAAGTATCTAGGTTACAGATGGTTAACTCATAAATGCTTGCGTTTTTAAGAGCAGAGTTTAGACTAGGCTTCCTAAGTGAAACTAAATTATTTTTGAGAGAAATTAATCTAGTACATAGGTTTTTACTATAAGTTCAAAGCAAATGTGAGTTTTTTCTATCCAGGAACTGTAATAAGATTTGTTTAAATTTGAAGTTCAAAAATTGCATAACAAAAACTCTGTATAAGCCTCTCACCTAGTGAGGTTATTTTCATTCTAACCTTTCTAAGAATAAATGTAGTCAGGAGATGTGGGAATAGCTCACTCAACAGGTTGAGCATTTGCTATGTAACCTCAAGGTTTGGGATCGAATCCCGGCCCTGGCCCGTGTAAACCCATATGATGAACTGTGGTGGTAAAAGTTCTCACCTCCCATGTAGGAGGCCCCCAGCCCACTTTCCACCCTGCGCTGCCCCCGCCCACCTGTGTGGAACAAAACCATGTCAAAAACTGATGACATGCAACTATGGAGACTGCTCTGGACCCTCCCCCTTCTCTCTGTCTCTCCCTCTCTCTGTCTCTGTCTTTCTCTGTCTCTGTCAAAAACAGTAATGTAATATATATATATATATATATATATATATATATATATATATATATATATATATATATATATATATATATATATATATAACAAGCGCTCAACCTGCTCAGCTGACCAGGCATCCCAGGAAGAGATTTTCATAAAAGGGAGAGAACCTGGGTACATAATCTTAAAGGAATTAGGAAAGGGGCAAAGATAAAAGAAGGAAATGGGGTGCTTGTAGAGAAGTACAAGGGCTGTCCAGAAAAAATGCAGCCATTGTTGATATAATGAGAATGGTTACATGGCTGGATACTTTCTGGACAGACCTTGTCGAGATGGGTTTTTACCTACCATCACTCCTGCCATGCTAACCATGAATATATAGGTGCTCTAACTCCCAACACCATTGTAAGTAATTATTCTTTTCTGTTGATAGAAATGGTGAATGTTTGATAAAAAAAAATTCTGAATTCCTTCCATTCTTCAATCACATCTCTCCATCCTATCTTAGCTCTCTTCTTCTCCGAAACCATGTCCTACTGAAGACTTGGCTTCAAAGCAAGTTAATATGACTCTAATATCAAGACCTGAATTGTGGAAGAAATGGTAGGGCATTGCTCAATTTCACTGCCCTACTCAAGCTAGTCCCTTTATTCTATCAGTGACAATGCCTCAGTTTATATCTCCATGGCTGACCACACCTTTGAGCTCTAAATCCATCTTACCAAATACCATTATCACAGTCAACACATCCAAAACCAAATTCATCTTCTTCACAAAAATGCTCCTCTTCCAGCTTTCCCTGTATTACTAAAAGGGCAATCATCTAAATGATTGCTCAAAAGAAAAACTTGAGAATCATACTGTATATGTTCCCTCATCTTACATGTTAAAGTAATTAGGGAACCCTATCAGTGCTCACTTGAATCTGTTCATTTCCTTCAGCTTCCTTAGCCACCATTATCTCTTGATAGAGCAACTGAAATAACCCTTCCAAGTGGATCTCTGCCTTTAAATTTACCCCCTTTCAATACATCAATCTAATGATCCTTCCAAAATACAAAATAAGATTTTGTAAAACTCTCACTTAAAACTCCGTAATGGGGGAAGCCGGGATGGCTCAGCAGGTTCACTTTGCAGCCCCGGGGACCGAGGATCAAATCCTGGCCCTGGCCCATGTGGTCCCCCATATGCTGAACTGGGGTGTGCCTCCCACGTGGGAGGCCCCTAGTTTGGTTCTCAATCCCCAGTTCAGCCCCTGGCTCAAGGGGGTGTGCCTCCCATGTGGGAGGCCCCCAACCCAGTTCCTGCCCTGTGCAGCCCCCGCCCACCTGTGTGGAATAAAACCATGTTGAAAAACTGATGACGTTCAACTATGGAGACTGCTCTGGGCCCTCCCTCTTCTCTCTATCTTCCCCCATCTCTGTCTCTCTGTCTCTGTCAAACACAATAAAAAGCAAACAAACAAACAAAAAAACCCAAAAAACTCTTTAATGGCAGGCATCCTGTGACATTATAGTAAAAGCCAACTGGTTAACATAGCTCTTGCCCATCTCTCCAGCCTCTTGTCTTACCTTTCTCTGGAGATCTTTTGGTTCCTTGAATGAGCCAGTTGTTTCCTGCTTCAGACCAATCTGCTCAGAGAAGCTCTTCCAGTGAAGTCTACCTCAACGAGAGGTTTCTCAGACATTCTAGATAAAGAATTATGGAAGATTAATTTTATACCAAGCTTTGCTCCACATAGAGCAAGTTGGGTGTGAATACGGGTAGTCTGCACCATACCTATTTTTAGACTGCAAATGACTAAGTAGAAAAAACTAGTGAATCATTCTTGTTTCTCTTTTACAAATTGAGCAAACACTACATTCAGTCATGCTATAAATATTATAATTTAAATTATTATCCTAATATTAATTGACTTTATGATACTTTAGTTTTCAAACGTTTTTGATGACACAAATTCCAATCCCTTTCTTCTAGTTTTTTCATTAATCCTGGAAAATTTACTTCAATTATGGTGTGCAAGAAAGGCCAAAGAAGGCATTTGAAGCCAGGTGAACTGGAAGTCTAATCCCTATATACGGTAATTAGATGATGTCGAAAAATAGCTTAACCTCTCTGAGACTCAGTTTCCTACCATATGAAATGAAAATAATATTTGATTTACAAGGTGGTTGTGAAGGTTGAATGAATAAAAGAGCTAAATATTATTCCTGATTCATAGGGGGCCTTCATCAAACTTTATTCTTCTTCTCTTTAATTTATATTATCTCTGAATACAGACATACCGATAAGTAATATTTTTTTATATAGACACACAAACACCCGTTTTATAAACACCTACTGTAAAGACCTTCCAAAATTAAAATGGAATTTAGACAGTGTTGTGAGACTATTTGTGCATGTTGTTTGGGACACTGGAGGAAAGCCAAGGTAATTAAATCTCTTACCAATTTAGTTATATAAAAGGCCCTAGCCATTGGCCATTGCAATTTTTCTATTTCTGGGAAGAAAGAAGACAGGTTTATTTGCAGTATCCCATGCTTAATCATTAGTATTAAACGAATTAGGACCAGAACTAATCAAAGAAGTAAACAGCTGATTTCTGCTGTTTTGTGAAAGAAAGAAGTAATTGATGTTCACACCAGGTTAAAGCTGCCAAAAAAGGGGGGGAGAGAGGCTCTGAATAAATGGTCCAGATTTTTTTCTCCCTTTATAACTTGTTTTCAATGGTCTTTAGTCTGTGATTACTTAAATATTCATTTATTTCAGAAGCCTTTTTGTGCAAATCCCAATTTAAAAGCCAATCACGTCCTTAATAAATTGGGCTAACAACTTCTTTCAAAGAAACAAACAAATAAATCACAATGTTTCATCTATAAAATTTGACTTCATATGACTATATTGCCAGTTAATTCACTTATAACCAGGGAAGATTATGAAGCCTCAGAGATTTACTCATGATGATTGATTTGATTTATAAGAGAAAGAAGGGCTATGATATGCTTTATATAACATGGAGAATCTGTTATGTTTTATTTGTTCAAAATTCAATCTTTTTATTTCTCCACATACATTTTGTACTTATTTGTTTGCTATTCAGTATAACTAGAGTGACTGTACACTTACAGTTGTGTCTGTAATTGGTGACCTAGTTGCATTTTACCATCTGGATAGAAATATTGGTATAATTAGCATATGCCTTTCTTTTGGGCTTTCAACGGGGTATTACAATCACTAAATTTAAATTCTAGTGGTGAACCACAGAGGATGAAATCCTTTGGACTAATTATAAAATAATCCCTTTTTGCTTATTCTGAAAGTTGACCACAGCATAGGGTTGGCAGAGGACCTAAACGTGAGAGATTGTTCTGCTGATTCTAGCTGCACTTGCACCACCTTGCCCATGAGAATTTCTAAATAGTTTTCTTAGTAATATATTTTAAAGAAAGGGACTTAATCAATTTCAATAAACTGAAAGATCCATCTGTTTCCTATAAGTAAAACTTTTACATATAATAAGATAGAAAATCATGCATGTGAGTGTGTATGTGTGTATGTAATGAGGAAACTATGTATATGTGAAAACGTTGGAACTTAGCTATTCTTATAGGTAAGATTTGACAAATAAGAAAGATGTCAGAAGATATGAAAAAGCCTATGGTGGTTAATTTTGTGAGTCAATTTAACAAAGCTAAAAGATGCCCAGATAACTGGTAAAACTATTTCAAGGTATGTCTGTGAGCATGTAACTGGAAGAGATTAGCATTTGAATTAATAGACTGAGTAATGGTCACCCTCACCAATGCAGGTGGGCATCATCCAAACAATTGTGGGCCTAAATAGAACAAAAAAGCAGAGGAAGGGAAAATTTGCTCTTTATTTGAGCTAGGAATGCCATCTTCTCCTGCCCTCAAAATTGGCCCTCTTGGTTTTCTAGGCTTCAGCCTTGAACTGGAATTACATACCAGCTTTCCTGGTTCTCCAGTTTGTAGTTGGCAAATTGTGGGACTTCTCAGCCTCTATAAGCACATGATCCAATTTCTATTTTACATACAAGAGTTGTCTGGAAAAATTCCAGTCATAAATGCCTTTATTTTTCAATATGGCTGGATACTCTCTGGACAGCCCTTGTTTGAATATCTCCTATTGGTTCTGTGTCTGGTTAAGAAACCTAACACAAGACCTTTGCTTCTAGGTGTGAAAAATGTTACAACTTAATTTAATGGGTAGAGGGGTGAGAGTGTAGTCTGATGGTTCTGGAAGCTAAGGCCCAGCCAAGATCAGACTCCCCAGCAGAAAGCCATGCCAATGACTTTATACCAGGAAACATCTTCAAGATATTGATGGCCCATGAGAATCAGAGTGTGTCGTTTCAGGACCTAATGGTGATTTCTAATAAAGGTATGATGATTATAGTGCTACAAAGATGGGGACTGAAAGTGGCCTTACTTAGTTCAAGAAATGGGAGGCTGTCCTTCCCAGTCCCTTCTCAAATATATGAGCTGGTTCTTACAAAATAACTTGAGTTATATTGCTGAGTAAGCCAGATATATAGAGGTCCTTGGACTACACTGCTTTGGCATCTAGTACAGTGTTTTCAAAGTAAGTGTCCATGGATACTATTCGGAGAGATTGTAACATGGTCAAAGTAATTATAAAGCACTATGTACTGTGTTTCTCACTTGGAGATTCCCAACCTCCAAGGAATCCTGCAGTAAGAATGCATGTTGTAATCTGCTGATGATGGTGTTTCCAAAACATAATTGGGTACACATGCTTTCTTTCCTTTTATTTTTAAATGCCTTTTTACTTAAAAAAAAAAAAAAAAGATTATTTTATTGAGAAAATGAGAGTGAGAGAGAGAAGGGGGAAAGGCTCAGAGCAGTCTCATAGTTGTGCATCATGAGTTGTGACACGGTTTCATTCCACACAGATGGATGTGGGGCCTCATAGGGCAGGAACTGAACTGGGGGCCTCCCTCATGGGAGACGAGAATTTTCACCACCGAGCCATCCCAGCAGTTACCAGACATGCCGCAGTTCAGCATATGAGTTTGCACAGGCCAGGGCCAGAATTCGATCCCCAGACCTCCCAGTTGCAAGACAAGTGCTCAACCTGCTGAGCTATCCTGGCATCCCCATGCATTCTTTCTTTGCCACACACAATAACAATATGAGGAACATGAGTTTGGAAAACAATGATGATTATGTCAATTAAGGTACTTCTAGCAGCAAACAACAGAAAACTCAAAAAAGAGTATCTTAAAGAAATAACACATTTTAAAAAATCACCTATCGAGCAGTCAAGAAGATGACTGCTGCTGTTTCTTCATTGGGATAATAACGTCAGGGCCAGCAACTCCAGGATTGCCTTGTCCCTTCCTTCATAGTATAAGATGGTAGAAACAGCTCCCATCCAAGTGGGTGGGAAGGTATAGGGCAGTCAGTATTTCTCATTTTCTTTTAGAAATCAAAAGCCTTTCAGAAACTACCCAACAGATTTTCAGGCCAGCTCAGCTCCCAGTGAGCTAGAAAAGCCTCTGTGCTGGAGGCAGGCAAAGGAGAAAGGGCTTGTCTAGAGCTTGCGGGTTGGCCAACCTACAGTGTTTTCAACTGTCGGTTGAAGTAATTCTAATGGTAGAATTACTTTTAGGGACTTGCATTGTAGTTGTATGCTTTCAGCTTCCACCAAGGGACAATGTTAGGACAAGTTATGTGAAATCTGGGGATCGCATGAAGCCCAGGACAGCTTTAAATGTGGCCCAACAAAAACTCATAAACTTTCTTAAAACATTATGAGATGTTATTATGATTTTTTAAAGCTCATCTGCTATCGTTAGTGTATTTTATGTGGAGCCCAAGACAATTCTTCTTTTCCCAATGTGGTCCATGGAAGCCCAAAGATTGGACACCTCTGATCTATTAAGAGATCAAGGTCAACAAACTAAATGCAGCCCACTGTCTGTTTACTATAAAGTTTTATTGGCACACACACTAATTTGCATATAATCCTTCGCTGTTTTCATGCTGTAACAGAATTGAGTAATTGTTACAAGATACTGACTATCCTTCAAAGCCTAAAATATTTAATAAAGTTTGCTGACCCCTTTCTAGGTGAACCAGATAATCTAAATCAGGAATCTTCAACCCCTGGGCCACAAACCAGTATCGGTCCAGTACCTGTATTTATAGCCACTTCCTATCACTCCATTATCATCTGAACTCTGCCTCATGTCAGACCAGCAATGGCATCAGATTCTCACAGGAGCAGGAACCCTATTGTGAACTGCTCATGTGAGGGATCTAGGCTGTGTGCTCCTTGTGAGAGTCTAACACCTGATAAACTAAGTTGGAGCTGATGCGGTGATACTAGCACTGGGGAGTGGCTGTAAATACAGATTAACATTAACAGAGAGGTTTGACTGTACAGAGACCACAATAAATCAATTGCTTGCAGACTGATATCAAAACTCAAGCTCAAGGCTCCCACTGATTCTGCTTTATGGTGAGTTGTGTAATTATTTCATTATAGAAATCCAGCCCAGAGCCATTTATGCCTGGATTTTTTCCAGACAGCCCTCACATTATTACAATGTAATAATAATAGAAATAACATGCACAATAGATGTAATGCACTTGAATCAGAGCAAAACCTTCCCCACTCCCCCACCCCCACCCCCACCGTCTGTGGAAAAAATATACTCCATGAAACCAGTCTCAATGAAACAATGTGTACCAGTAATAATCAAGAGGAAAAGACTGTAAAATATATAAGGAGATATCATATATGAAAATTAATGACTAATTGGAAGAGGTATAATTAGAAAACAAAATTTTGTAATGACACCTAGAGATTACCAGTTATGATGTGTGGGTATATAGCGCTGTTAACTAAGGGAGGTAACATGAAGCCAGGAAGTTTGGGTGAGTTCATATAGAAAGGGAAAATATGAACATGATTTTACTTAGAGCTATTTTATATTTGAGGGTACTTCATTATATCAACAACAACAAAAATAAAATTGGGGATGCCTGCTGGGATAGCTCAGCAGCAGATTGAGCACTTGCCTTGCAATGGTGAGGTCTAGCGATTAAATCCTGGCGCTGGCTCATGCAAATTCATATGCTGAACTGCCGTGTAACTGGTAACCACTGGGATGGCTTGGCAGCGAAGGGTCTTTCCTTCCATGCAGAAGACCCCCAGTTCAGTTCCTACCTGATGCAGCCGCACATCCACCTGTGTGAAATAAAACCATGTCACAACTAATAACGTACAACTATGGAGATTGCTCTGGGTCCTCCTCCCTTCTCTCTCTCTCTCTGCCTTCTCTCAAACAATAAATCTTAAAATAAATAAATAAATAAAATAAGATAATACATATAACTTCAGTGTCCCAAGAGGAAAATGAAGGCTGAGGAGAAAATTTTGGAATGTCTATGGTCCTTAAAAAGAAGATAAGGGGAAGCCAATATGGCTCAGCAGGTTAAGCGCTAGCTTTAAAGCCCTGGGGACCAAGGATCAAATCCCCACCCCGGCCTATGTGGACCCATATGCTGAACTGGGGTGTGCTTCCCATGCGGGAGGCCCCCAGTTCAGTTCTCCGCCCCAGTTCAGACTCTGGCTGGAGGGGCCATGCCTCCCCGAGCCCAGTTTCTGCCCTGTGCGGCCCCCGCCCACCTGTGTGGAACAAAACCATGTCGAAAACTGATGACGCACAACTATGGAGCCTGCTCTGGATCCTTCCCCTTCTGTCAAAAAAAAAATAAATCTTAAAAAAAAAAATATGCAACAGAAAATGCCCACAATTAGGAAGTTTCAACACATCAATCTCTCCCTCCTATGCATTCAATTGTCAAGTTTTTCTCACCACACTTCATACTACTAATTAGGGTGACCAGACATCCCGCTTTTGGCAGGACAGTCCTGATTTTTAACAATTTGTCCCGCGTCGCGCGGCATTTTAAAAAAGTCCCGATTTTTGGAAAGAATGCATGACAAGCTAGGGAACAGCAGGAGATAGACCAAATTTTTAATCAAGGACACCCCCCCCCCCCCCCGGTCAATGGTGTCCCTCTTTACCAATGTTAAAATCTGATTACCTTATCTTATATGATCTTGGCATATACCATTGACCATTATTTATGAATTCCGTATTTGAAATTCACCTACTTGTTAAAATTTATTGACCCCAAAATCAACATGCCTGGTGCTTTCAGTCATTTACAGACATGTTCAATGGTGAAAATGAGTTGTCTGACACACTTGTTCCCAGCTGAGGTTGAACAAGGTAATACTATTTCAGCTCTCATACTATAAGACAAATGTCCTTATAGTATGAAAGTCTATAGTGTCATGTTTTCTGCATTTTTTTTTTGTTTAAAAATAGTTCCAAAGCATACTTTTGAAGTGCTGTATAGTTAGTGTTCCTACATACAAGACTATATGATTTATGGGAAAAAAATGCGTATAGTAGGTAAGTTTCACTCATGCATGAGTTAGTGTTGGCCAGGGGTTCAATGTTAATGAATCAACTACATATTAAATAAGGTGCCTTTATACAACGCTTCAGTACTATCTGTGGGAACTTTATAGAACATCATGATTACCATATTTTATGGGAATGACTTTACCTTAGCGCACAACCAGATTATAGACTTCTTGAAGAAGTCTTCTACTCATTTTTTTAATTTACGGTACTTAAAACTTAAAAAAAAAACAGTTCACCCATTTCTAGTAAGAATCCCTTACCAATCTTTATGCAATATGTAGTATGCTGTTACTCACTGATATTTTCTAAAAGTACCTATAATTAGCAGAGGATAGACTTTTTCAAATTTATGTGACTTTTCCAATAAGTAGGATCTAATAAACATATCTGTATTGGAATGGAAATTCAAAGATGATGTGGATCAAAGGCTAAAACTTGGAAGGCAAGGTTTGCTTTGAAGAATAACATTTAGAAATACTTGAAAAAACAAAAGAACCACAAATGTAAAAAAGTGCATTTTAATTTTAAACCGAGGATCAAATTGACGTAACACGTTTTTTTTATTGAAGTATTAATAATGTCGTTCAATATGCCTTAAGCAACATGATTTTCAATGAAAGCTAAGATGAAGGGCAGTTGTAATTTGTGTGAAATTTACAATTAAAGACCTTTAAACTTTTATAAAATTATAAGATGATAATTTCCCAAATTGAAAATCAGATACTTAATTTTAATACAATGTGAAATTAAAGTCCAAGTGTTTATGCAATGAATAAGGGTAAGTTTCCAAGTCACACTCATATATCAAACACAAAATTCAAAAATAAAAAATGTAAACAGTTATAAAATATTGATATTTGTAAATGTTTAGAGCAAGGGTATTTAAAGTATGGCCCATGTAATATTTGCTACCCATCCAAAATGAGAGAGCTTGTGCCAGGAAGAAATCAATTATGCCACTAATCAGCTGACTTTTTAATAACAACTTTCTTGATAAAGGAAACAACGTGTTGAATTATATTCTGGCACAGGTGCCTTATCTCATTACAACTGTAGAACAAGTACTGCTTACTTTTTTAAAGTGCTATTTTAATTTTAGTACTCAATTAATTTTATTGAAAAAAATTAAAATGACAACTGTACTTGTCACCCTTACCTCTTCTATTTTTTAATCCCATCTATCTAGGGATCCTATCCAAAAAGCAAATTAAACTTTATAAATTCATCACAATTTAACGTTAATCTTCAGATGTGTTTGTGTTACATATATTCACCTCAGTTGGGCTAAGAGTTCTACTTTAGTGAGCTACATCATCTGCTTTTGATAGACATTTGTTTTCAATCTTGAGAAAGAGTAAGAATTGAGTCATTTGTTAAAAAGTTCTCTCTAAAGATTGGTTTATTTTCACATTTCAGTGAAAATATTTAAATTCACCTTTATGAAAAAATGGAATTTTCATAATGTTTTTGCAGCCAGTAGTTGTTTGTTTTTTAATAAAAATTGTTGGGGAAAAAGGGTTTGTAAATTTACAACTCTATTAACTAAGGGGAAGTACATAAACTATTTTAAGATTCCTAAGAGTAAAAGAAAGCTGGTGTGAAATACATTTTTAAGAACTAGCTTATAATTCAAAATTCCAATGTCTTGATTTTTATTTTTTAGTATGGCACAATTTTTCTAGAAATTTTAAAATATGGCCTTTTGTAAAAGTAATTATTTTCCTCTTTCTCCACTGACTTAGTAAGCTTACCTACACTAGCTTAATACTGAAGGCAAAATGGACAATCAACAATTTAGAAAAAAACTCATCAGTTTTACATAAAAGAGCCTAGGTTGGCTTCTGCTTTGGCTAGTTTGACCCAACAAACTACTTCTTGAAGAATTTAAGTGTATATTTACATGTCATAAGACAAAAGCTCCTTTGGCACCTGAGTTGAGCACAATATAGTAGAGCCAAAAATCTGTAAGAGAAAGTTGTCTAAAGATTATGTCTATACATATATACATATACCTATAAATATACACATATGCACACACAAGAAGAAAATAACATTTTAAGAAATGTTGGGAGATATAAAAGGAATTGACCATATAGCTAAATAAAATGAACTTACTATTATTAACAAGTTTTAAGTTATTTAGAGTCCTACCAAATTTCAACAAGTTAAAGGTTTTATAGTAATAAGTAATTCAAAGGAGGAAAACTCAAGAAATTTTTGTGTATGTGAAAATATAATTTCTTTTGATAACAGTAACATGGTCATAAGATTACAATTATGTTAACATGACAATATAACAGACTGTTTAATAATCACCAGATTACTCCGAAATGAGAAATTTCCCCCTATTAGGACTGAAATAGTCACTGGCCATTGAACAAACATTCTACTGTCCTTAAATTCTTACTTGCATTAGTCCCAGCAAAAGGCCGCTCTGCAGAGCCTTACTCACTCACGCACTAGAATTCTACATAAGAACTTTAGAAGAGCTTGATGTCATCGTGTTTTATGATCACATTAACCTTGTTAGACTCTGTCACTGTCTCAAAAGTTCTACTGGTACTGTGATTTTTTTAATTCATACTTTCAATTCACAATTTGGCTGACTCGTAAAGAGCACATTCAGTTTTACCTAAGTATCTTCTATCTATTAATACAAATTCTGGAGGATGAAAATCCTTTACAATTGTGTACCATATATCCTCTACCTGTCAGGCTTTAGTAAATCTGAAGGATGTTCAGAGTGAGCAAGACATTTAAGTTAAAAAATTATGGCATGCTACTCTTTTTTCTGCTCTATTTGTACAGAGCATGTCTAATCATGTTTCTAACTCCTCTTTGCTCTGGCTAAAAGAACTATCTCTTATAGTAGAGACCATATATAATGAAAATCTTATGTAGTTTCAAAATATTTGTAATTGAAAAATATTTTCAAATGTAAAATATCTCTTGAGCATCTATAAAATAGTACATAGTCTTGCTTAACTTTGACAGTGTTAGCCTAAACAAAAATTTGCCTCAATAGAGGCATGGAGTAGGACTTACATTACAGAATCTATTAAATCCCAATTTTTTTCATTTTGTTCAGTTTATATTAACCATTATATAACCCAAATCACTTTTTTTCTGATATATAAAATATTTTGATAAATCCAGTGGAACTTGAATTCTTTCAATAACATGTAAACTCACATGCACACTTTTATTTTTGGTCATATATTTAAATATTTTCTTCTTTGCATAGTTGATACCTCAGCATAGGAAATGAAATTATGCTAGTAACTAGTAATTTAACATTAAAACAATTCCCTAAATTCTTCTATGCAAAAGTGCATTTGCAACATAAACATGTCATATATAAAGCTACAAACCACAGTCTCACACTGGAGTGGATTTCAAATTCAGTCCAATGAGTCAAAGAGAAAAGTGCTAACAGAGCAAATCTGAAACAAGTTCGTGGGGATTGGGCAATGAGTCATCAAAGCGAAATCTTTTGGAAACCATGCTGCTATCCTCCTCCGGAATATTTTCTTTGTCTTCTCGATCACTACAGGTTCCATTACAAGAGGATTTGGAAATCTTGTCTTCAGAGGACCTTATTGTATGATCCTGAATTTGAGAGGAACTGGAAGTTTCTTCAGGGAGAAACAAGTTTCCAAAGTCCCATTGCTGTAGCCAAGAATGAGAAAGGCAGACTTCCGCAGTTGGTCTTTTCCTTGAAAGAAACACCGAGGGAAAATTGAGAATTAAAAATCAAATTGGGGAAAGCCGGGATGGCTCAGTGGGTTAGGAGCTCGCTTTGCAGAGCCAGGGACCAGGGATCAAATCCCGGCCCCGGCCCGTGCGGACCCATATGCTGCACAGGGGAGCTACCCCAGTTCAGTTCTCTCTATGTCTCTGTCTCTGTATCTCTCTCTCTCTGTCAAAAATAAATAAATAAATAAATAAATAGAATCTATGGCTTTAAGATCTGTTTAAAAAAAAAATCAAATTGGAAATATCTACAGTTCAATATAGATTTTATTTATTATAAAAATAACACATACTCCTAGTACAGAAAGGAAAACAATAGGAAAACAGGAGTATCTTGAAATTTCTTTAATTCTGACATGTGCTGAAAATTCAATGTATCATGGAGCTTACAGATGAAACCTTAAGTCAAAAAAACTTAAGAATGTGTGTTAGCTGTTAGCTTCACAAATAGTAAAAATTAGTAAAATTATAAAATCTCTTGGGGTCACAAACTCTTTGAAGGGAAAAAAAAATATATATATATATGTATATATGTGTATATATATATATATAATTTATAATCTCTATTATTATTTTGTGTTCTTAAAAGGAGAAACTGCTTTTAGTAAAACAAAAACAAAACAAAAACAAAAAGCTATCCTTCAATGATGCTTATCTAACATTTTGAGTTTTTAAGTTTTGTATTCTATTATCAAAGTAATATGGTCAAATAGCACAATATTTCAAAGGAAAAGAAAACACCTATCTATATTTATAACTCCAACCTTCATACGACCACCATTACCAGTGGAACATATTTCCTTGGTCTGTTTTTATGTACAACTTTTATTATAAAAAAATTAATGTGTTTATTATAGAAATTTTAGAATCTAGGTAAAAAAATATTTAACAAAATGAAAACTATTTATAACCAGAAACAAACATATTATTACAGTTTCTACTAACTAACCAATTATGTCCAAAATATAGCCAGTTGGTTTGTTTGGATGTGCATTAGATTAACCAATAAAATAATTAAACCTATGAAGTTTTCTTATAAACAGATAAGGAAGATGAGTCCACCAGCAGATTAAGTAATCATAAAAATAAAAGACCAGACATATAACAAAACCAGGATCCCAGCCCAAAGCCCTGTAATACAGCTTCTGAATGTGGTATAGCCAGGCAATTTTTAAATAGGGCTGATCCTGATAATGAAAATGGAAGTCAGCTTTTTATTTTCCTGCTTTGAAGCCTCCAGTGAGTGAAGAGTCTTAAAACCATAGTTTCAAGTCCCCTCTTTAGTAGGAGGCCAAAAAGCATCAGTAATTTTTACTTGTTACATAGCTAATTAAATTATAAATCATTCACAACAGTCTTATCAAAACAGCCATGTGTATTGTAAACCTTGTTCCTAATTGTTTTTAGGACTTTCAGGGATTAATAGTAGGCTAAGAGAAAAATAACCCAAATATCCTTTTCACTCCAAAATTTCCTGTTGTATATTTTGTATTTTCTACATTTGAAGTTATATATTTAATGATCTCTCCTAACACCTCTCTCCCCATTTTAACTGATAGTATTCTTCTAATAATTTTATACTGTTTTAGAGTGTATGTTTCTTAGTAGGCATATATTATTTATTTTGTAATAGTATTTAAACAAATTAATGTTATTACTTACTCTGGATTTTTTACTAAAAGGCTCTGGATAAAGTCTGTGGCCAGCTGTGAAACTGATGAAAAAATTTCTTCTGAATAATCTACATTAACTTGAGAAATATTGAGGTATGTTTCTTGATTATCTTCTCCCACAAATGGGGACGTATGAGTTACCAACATATAGGCTATTATACCAATATTCCTGAAAAACAAAAAAGGGAGAAGAGGGGAATTTAAAATGTGTTAATCTTAAAACATTTAGCTAAAGTAAAATTGATACTCACTATACTTAAACTATATACTTAAATTGCTTTTCAAAGTTCCTACACTTGAAGTTATGAATTTATTCAATGATCTCTCCTAATATCTCTCGCACCATTTATTTAATGATCTTTCATAACACCTCTTTCCCTATAACACAAAAACTAAAATAGTTAACTAAAATTTTGCCTTGCAAAAAAAAAAAAAGAGGAGAATGCACATGTGTTATATAATTATAAATAAAATGTATTAAATATATATCATTATACCTCCAGTCTGCCCTTCACACAGACACTTTTTAGGAAGTATACAAATTTGCTCAAAGAGTGGGATTTCCCAAATGGTGTCCAATGACACAGTAATGATCTGTGAGACATAAATATGGGTTTTGTGTAAACAGTGCAAATTTGGCAAAGTACAAAGTTGGGTTGGCAGATTTTTGTTTTCATTGCAAAACTTTTCAGAACCTTAACTATGTTAATGACTAAGTCCTGTGCTCAGGAGCCAGAAAAAGATAATATGTACAGTACATGTTTCACCCACTTACCGTATTTTCCAGCGTATAAGACGACCCCCTAATTTTACAGTTAAAACATAGGTTTAGGCCTATATTCGCTGTATAAGACTACCCCCCGAGGCTGTAGTCTTATACAGTGAATATAGGCCTAAACCTATGTTTTAACTGTAAAATTAGGGGGTCGTCTTATACGCTGGAAAATACGGTATTTAGTCACAGGACTTTTTTCCTTGGCAAACCCATTACAGTTCCATAAAAAATGGAGTAAGTCTAAACTTTTCTACTTGGCCTGGAGTGAGACCCCCCACTGTGGTCCAACTAATGTTTGTTATCAAGTCCAGTTCTACTTTCTGTGATCTCCCTATGCTAGCCACAAAAACTCACAATATTCAAGTATACCTTTTATAATATACTCTCAAAAAACTAAACTTTTGCATGGACCTGACCTAATTTTTCTTATATCTTCCTAGTTCTTGTAGCCCAAATCAGGTGTTTCCCATCTGGTGCCTGTCTGCTGCTTTCTCCAAGCTTATTAAATAGCATTTTATCTTCATTATGGAACATATAGCACAGTACTGTGACTATTTTGTTCTTTTACTAGACTGAGTCTTCCTCTAGGAAAGGGATTTCCCGTTTATTTCTGTACCTTTGGCTCAAAGCCAATGTATTACTTAAAAAGAATGGACAGGTAAATGTTTTCCTGTGTCATAATGACACTTGAATAAAATCTTTTCAAGAAAGCCTTATTATTTACAACTTTCAGTAAAGACATTTAGGGAACTAACAAAATCTTACCACATATCTGTTGCTGTGGTAATAGGATCATAGTTCAGGATTTCTGGAGCTGAAAGAGAAAATAAAATTCAAATTTAATACTACACATTTTAAAAACATGAACATTACTTTACATTAAATTAAAAGTAGATTTAATTTGAAAGAACTAGTAATATAAGATTATTATAAATTTAATATTGTATTAATAATGCTGTGATTAGACATTTAAACATATCTAATGTTGAGCAAAGTATATAACTACATGATTCAAAATCACCAATAATGTTCTTGGAGTGATCAGCAGATACCTAGTTTTTTGGGGGGTTTTTTTTCCTTATTAATCATTAAGGCTAATCTCAGAGAAAATAATTATAAAGAAGTAATATGTCAGAAGCATGAATCTTTTTAAAATTTGATCTTATTGTTAGAAATTAGTTTGCATTATTTCATTTGATTAATTTAAGTTTTTATTGTCAGGGTAAATAGAATCATATGCAATGACATTATGAGCAAATTATGCTTCCTAGAAGTGCTTTAGATGTTTAAGTAGATTAAATATCTCTCTTAAACTACCAAAAACCTAATTTTCTAAGTAATTAATTTCCCACTGTCTACTCCCCTACCTAAATGTTTTAAAAAGAACAAAATATATTCTCTATATTGTCTAAACATTACCATAAATTTCAAATTCGTAGAGTCCAAACTAGGATTTATACTTGAATAATTTTTTTGTTTCAGTGTGTTTTATAATTTCTCCAAGAGAAATTGTTTCCAAAGCCCAATAATTTTATAAGCCTTTGAGTCATATACATTGTCAGCTGCCACTGCACCAACTACAATCTTTTCATATACTTGTATAAGCTGTGTTATCTGTTAAGAATTGTAATTATTTCTTTAGGACACTATAGCCTCTTTTAGCATTCAAAAGTCAGTGATTTGCTTTGCTTTTCATTTTGGAAGAGTCAGCTGCCAAGCTTAGTAGCTCTAGTTCTGTTTAGCTGTATCTTTTCAGTGCCTGCCTAGGAATATCAATATAAGCAACAATAAAAACATATAAAAGATTATTATTATAAATTTAAAAGCTTTAAATTTATATGCTACGTCAAAATCTTTCATCTGCATAACCTAATTTGTCGGCTTAGTACAAAATTCCTAAATTATCTGATTATAATTTCTCTTGTTCTTGACACCCTTTGTCTTAAAAATCCTTTTACAAACCTAGGCAAATCTTCACATTTTAAAGCAGCAGCAACAAACAACAATGAGTCCTGCTAACAATTCCTACAAACTAAAGATATATGTATTATTAACAGTTTTAGAGTTGGTACCAAGACAGAAATAGAAGTGATGTCTCTATCCAACCGCCCAGCTTCAAAGGCAATAGTAATAAGCCACTTGATTCTTTCTCTTTTTCCATTTTCTTCTGGTCCCTAACATCCCTTTTACACATTTTTTTAATGTATAAAGCCTTTATACACAAATATTAAACTTTTAAACTTATGTCTTGTGAATTGTTGTGAATGTCTCAATAATCCTATATTCACTACAAGTCATTCAAGTATGTGATAACAAAATTTCAATGCACTAAAATACTTGAACCAAATATATATCCTGGAATTACATGCTCTAAAATATAGTTTTATATAGGCATCATTTTTTTTTTAAGATTTATTTTATTGATTTTTGACAGAGAGAAACAGAGACAGAGAGAAACAGAGAGAAGGGGGAAGGCCCAGAGCAGTCTCCATAGTTGACATTAGTTTTCCATATAGTTTCACTCCACAGGCGGGCACAGGGCTGTGCAGGGCAGGAACTGGGCCGGGAGCCTCCCACATAGGTCCCAGCAAGAACTGAACTGGGGGCACACCCCAGTTCAGCATGTGGTTCCGCATGGGCCAGGGCCAGGATTCGATCCTCGATCCTCAGGGCTTCAAAGCGAGCACTTTACCCACTGAGCCATCCCAGCTTTCCCTAGGTATCATTTTTTAAAATACATTTCAAACTGGTGTAGAAAATAAGAAGAAATTCTTACCTAAATATTCTGGCGTTCCCATGATTTCCCGAAGTTCACATGCATTTCCTATTTTTCGAGACATTCCAAAATCTACAATTTTTATGTCCCCAAGAGGATATATGCTGCTCAATAATATATTCTGTGGCTAATAAAGCACAACAACAATAAAAAAAAATCAGTAATATACAACAATAAAATAATACTAGTCTCAGATCAGAGGCAAATTAAGTGGAACATATTGCTTAGCTATTATATGTTTATTTCATTGAATCATTCATCAAATATTTACTAAACTATCGGAGGAACTATACATTTAATGATAAATAAAAAATATATATACGAGGGCTGTCCAGAAAGTATCCAACCATGTAACATTGTAATGTAACCATTACATTGACAATGGCTGAATATTTTCTGGACAGTCCTCATACTCAAAGAAGATTCTTGGTTTGGAAGAAAAAGATGGATATATAGATATATTGATTAATTAATTATGAGAAATAGAATACTTGATAATTAAGATTACTTAATTCTGCCCATAAGAAAAGTCCAAGAAGGCTTTGTGGTAGAGATAATGCTTAAGCTGAATCTTAAAGAATAAATAGGAGGATGCCAGTTAAAAAGGTCATCTGGGGAATAGCAACAAAGAATGCACGAAGGAATAAAAATGCATACATTTCCAGAAACAGAAAAAAGGTTCAGGGTCTGACTGTTACTAGGTCTGCAGCTTAGACAGTAAGATGTATGGTCGGGTGTATGGAAGGGAGGTTGTACAGAAAGAGTCCAATGCTTGAAAGACAAGATAGAGACTGATTCAGACTTTAAGGTCCTTGAGTGGCTATGGAAGAAAGATAAGGAGGAAGGATAACATGAGAGGCTATCAGAGATTTGAGAAAGAGGCATGAATGGTCTGAGGTAAAAAAAAATTAAAGGAGCCAAAAAAATGAAAACCCCAAGAAAGACGAATGAGTATGATGGGAGCAAAAGGATGAAGACTAGCAGGAGGATATCTTCAGAGACAGAGATCGGAAGTGAATATTTTAGAGAAAGACAGTTTATAAGATGAGATGATCAGGATGTAAGAGTGGGGTGGAGTGGAATGATTAAAGGCTTAGACACAGAAATGATAGCTTGTAAGAGCCCAGTGATTAATGTGAGCTGCTCACACTTGCAGTCCTCTCCTCTCTGCCAATAGAAAATTAAGTACAGGTAACACAAAGAGTTCACCCAGTGCAGTCTAGACCAGCATGGTCGGACTGCTACTCCTACCAATACCAGCCTGCAATTGCATAAAGCAAGAGCTGAGTAGAAACAGAGGTATAGAGTTATTTAAAATCACATGTTATATTACCTTTAAATCAAGGTGTACAATATTATTCTGATGTAGATAATATACTCCTTCAAGTATTTGTTTAATGAGTCTAATAATGTCATTTTCAGAGACCATATCAGCCAGCTCAGGTAAACACAGGTTGAAAATTTCTCCACCTGCAGCACTGAAATAAAATTCAAATAGAAACTTGAAAAACCATTGACTTAAAAATCACTTTTAAATACTGTATACCTATTACGTAAAAGACACACAGTGATCTAAACTTTAGTCTCTATATATGTATACACATTTAAGGAATGAAGGTGGGTATAGGAGGGATCTTCAAGAAATAGTGACAAGAATATTTCAAAATCTGGGTACTAATACTTGAATATTTAATTAAAAAATTGAATTGCTTTATAATTCAATAATAATTTCCTTAACACTGCAATAAAAATCATAGCTAATATAGTGAGCTCAACTGTTCTATGCATTCATTTTGTGGAAGAGATATATTATTTCTTATGACTATAATTCCTAACATAGTGTTTTGCATATCACACCTACTAAATGTTTCTTTAATGAACAATGTGCTAGGTTTACCTTCCTGTTCTCTTTGAGTCATTTCCTTGGATGGGTTTTTTCAAATAGATAAAATATATAAATGATTTCAGTTCTATTTGACCATCACATTGTTTTCCAAAAAGTTTCATCAAATTTCTGTGCCATTAGCAATGAAAGTATACTCATATCACCACATTTCCCAAATATTGTGTTGTCACTTGTTTATTCTGTGCTATTTAATTAGTTTTAGTGTTGTATGGCTATACATTTAGCCTTGTGAAAACATCTGAATATAAACTTTGTTCCTCTAATATTTTACCAACAGGAATCTTTACAAATTCTTACCATACTTTTATCATTCTTATTCTTGTCACCTTATCTCACCAATTAAAATAGGTACTACAAATTTATTTAAATTTATTACACTGTATACTTACTATTCTAGTACCAAAATTATTTCACTTGTATTTTCATAGACTTCATGAAGATTAATCACATGGGGACAGGACTTTGCCAATTCAAGTACAGCAATCTCATGAAGAATCTCTGCTCGACAATCCTGTCCTCTTCTTCTCTTTTTTAGAAATTTTGCAGCATATTCTTGGCCAGTAGGTTTTGATATACACTGTCTAACCACAGCAAATTTTCCTCTGGGGAAAAAAAATGAGGTCAGTTTTAACTTTCCCATAAAGAACAATATGAGTATAATACAAATACTGTTATACCTTCAACATATATATACCTATATAGTCATTCCATTCAAAATCATGCCATGGAATTTATCTTTGTTCTCTTCACTGCTGCATGCACTTTTATAAAATTTATAGTACTATCACATAAAAGTGAAAATGGCAAATTTAATAACAGGATAAGACAGAATTGTATTTGTTCTTTACTATTAATATAATATATTATCATTGAATGGGGGGGATCTCATTTGCATGCCAACTACATGCCATACTCATGATGTAAATTATTATGTTTAAGTATCACACAATTCTAAGTAAATAGTATTTTATGTTTTGCAGATCCCAGAGAGGACATGTACCTTGATCTATTTCCAAAAACCATACCCTTAATAGGGCATCACAATAACTCTAATCAAAATAGCTTTCCTCCAAATACAGAAAATTAAAATGAATGCAAAAATGGATATTTGACATTTAATTTTATTAGTATAATCACTTTGCCTTTCAACACCTTTGAACAAATTTTGAGGCTTTTGATCATAATTTCTCAGTTATTTTACCAGTAAATCTTAGTATCGCTCAGTCATCTATGAAGCCTGTCATAGATATCAAAAGTATATACGTACTATAGAGTATCTAAACATACTAAGAAAATTAATAGATATCAATAGTTATGTATAAACACACTCATTATGTCATGTTTATCATTTTAGGAATAAGTATATATTTAATTTTCTCCAGTAGATGTACATAGCATCTCAGCCAAAATTCAAAGATACAGCAAATGGGTAGATTCTCAGCCAATAGTAGCGCAATATCTAGTTTCTCAAAAATCTAAAGCTATTTTGAGCAATAACCATTTTTAAAAAACTAATAAAAGCTATTGACTGCCTACTCAAAAAAATGTACATATGCCCTTAAATATAAAGTTTTCAAGTGCATACAATTCCAGAGGGTTTTAAGATCTTGAAGCCCATTCATAATGAATCTTCTAAGCCCGAGTTCAGGAAATTCAGAATTAAGAACCTTTATCCTAAGGCTCAAATTACTCTCTAGATATAATAAACTGGTATAAGTAAAGGGATATTCAGAGAGTAACTTCTGTTTCACAGCTCTTCTTGCAACAATTTCTCTTATACTTCTAACACAGCATATCAGGTGCTTAGCAAGAAAAACTATTTTTTAATACATTTGGTATTGGAATTTGGGGTGGGAGAAAAAATAAATTGATTATATTTTACTAGCTATTCCCAATGACCAGGATGACAAAGATTCCTACTCTTTATTTCCCAGATTTCCTCCAAATTGGTGCCAATGAAATATACTGAAAATCAAACTAATGCCAAAAAGAAAAGAAATAAAGGTTATCAAGCTATAATTGGACTCTCCTACGTTTATCAAAATATACATCAACTCAATAAATTTGCAGGCACAAATCTGATTCTCTGAAAGAACTTTTCATTTATGATTTGAGGATGTTTAATTATAACTAGATATTTTCTTAGTGTATGCAAAAGTAATACAAATCGATGCATTTCAAGCTTTCTGTTCTAACCACTATGAAATGATTCCTCCCTTTATAGTTTTTTTAAGAAGCGCAACTTACTTCTGACAATTCTTAAGATATAGAAGCAAAAAATTTGTCTAAAAGAAATCCATGTTGTGAAATTTAAAATATTAAGCCAAGAACATTGTCCATATAGTCTGTAGCATCAATTGTGACAGTTTGGCTGTAATTTTATGTCTTTATCTACAAGCCAGAATTCTCTCAGAAACAAAGAGCAAAATTAAATAACAGTAACATTTTTTATCTAATTATTTCAGGTATTCTAAATAACCTTTCTTATACAAGTATAATTCTCATTAATCCAGGGTTAAGGTGACCAAACAATATTGGTAATTATCTATTTGTCAATGTTCACCAATAAATAAAAGCCCCATAAATACAGAGACCCTGTGTGTTCTAATTACTGCAGTAATTATAAAATGTACACTTTTCTAACACATAATAAAAACTAAAATATCTGTTGAATAAATGGTAGTTACGCACCTACTATAAAACCATGTATTGTGCTATTCTGTACATGCAGAATTTATATTTTTAAAACTTATTTGAGATTCCAATAAAATTGTACATATATATTCATTTATGTACTATTAAGTAAGGTAAATATTTTTACAATAATTATCAAATGACTTAGGGAAAAAAAAACAAGTACCAGTATTTGATTTCTATTATAAACTGCTAATTGTGTTTTAGAAGTATCAATATTAAACTTCAATGCACAATGTTCCTGTATCAAATATAACAGAAACGTGTAAGAAAATTAAAAACCCCTAACAATAATAAGTAATTCATACCCTAAAAAGGCAAAGCTGACTAGATTTCCCAGCAGTGAAAAGGTCTAGTAGTTACCCTTCTGCATTCTAGAATAGACAATAAAATGTGAAAAGAGGGGGGAGGGTAAGCCACAAAGGAAGCTGACGTTTATTTCTGCATCTGCCTCACACTTCTGACCACAGAAGGCCTATGAAATCCTTCCTCAGTTGGGGGAAGGGCAGAAAAAACTTACCCAACATGTTAAAAAACAGGAACAATGCAAAAAGTTTTGAGCATAGCCAAAAATGAACTGTTAACTTTTACATGTTTTTTCAGTTTGCTAAAGGAAAATAAATTCTAAAAACACTAACATTGTAAAATCAAAAGCAATTGATTTAGAAAGATAACTTTGTAGTTCACATGCTAGAATTATAAATTTAAGTACTTCACAATGTATAAGCCTCATGAAAAACAAGATTATGATCCTAATTAAATTCCTAATTTCCATTTCACAAAAATACATATTAAAATTGGTAACAATATTGGAAGAACTCAAAGCAAGTTCTTGGCAGATGAAAGATTATGGTTTCTAATTTGCCATGGTTTACTAATTAGATATATCAACACTTAACCATGTGACTCAGCCCATATCAATTAAAAGAAAAATGTTAGTTCTCTTTCATCAAGATATTAGAATATGGGATATTAGCAATCTGAATTTGTTTTAATCAGATTCTGTCAAGAGTTTCTGCTCTAAAATGTTAAAAAGTATATCTGATTTAAGTTAATGATGGCACCTCATTTATAAAAAAAATTTAGACTTATTAATATTTTCTTACCAAAGTGTAAGTTCTCCAAAATCCTCCAAGAAAAACAATATTTTATAGATTTTTCAGCTCCCATAATATCCCTTTATTTTTGCAAAGTTAATTTAATAAATTTATGTACATTTTCTGATCAAAACAGTAACTTAGAAAAACAGAAAAGAATGGCCTTTATTGTATGTACTGTTCAAGGCATATTCAGTCACCTGCTTAAAGCAGTTTCTAAAAATTTTGCAACAGAAGGAAACTTGGAGACATCTAGTCCACCTTCTTAACGAAAAGGAAATCACACAACTTCAGACAACTTTAAATGCAGACTAAAGATAGGTCAACTGACTTCCAGCTTAATCTGTTTTTACTAATATACTCAAGGATGGCACTTAACACATATTTGTAAAGGTTGTTGAAAAAAGAAAGAAAACTCCTAATAGATGGACTCTTAGGCTAGCTACATCAATAGTTTTGTTGGTAAGATACTAAAAATACTATGTCCATTTTAGGTCTCTTCATTTTAAGACTGACAATGAAAAGTGGTTCAGAAGAGGGTAACTACATCAAGGAAGGCTATCTGGAAATCAGGCCATCTGGTGAGCATTTAAGGAACCTGGCAATGTGTAGCCATATTCAAATATCTGAAGGATTTTCACATGGACATTATATGCAGCTACAAAAGGAGAACTGTGCCTACTGGGTAGATGTGAGCAGAGTAGAAAACATCCTTCTGTGCTTAAGAGGTGCCCACAAAATAAAACATTCTGAGGTAGTCAGTTCCTCATCACTGAAGCATTCAAATTGAACTGGATAAAAAGCTTGTCAGGAAAATTGCAGGCAAGACTGTTGTACTGCATAAGAAATTATATTAGGAGACCACTGACAACTGAAGTCCTTCCAATGCAAAGATTCTATGACTATTCCATGTGAGATATAGGAACCTAACAGAAAATTTGTGCTTTCCTGTTACAATGCAAAGAGAAATAATTACAGATTTAGAACAATTTCTTAGAAACCTTCTGAAAAATTTTTAAACTACATCTTTTATTACACCACTAAAACCCAAATATTTTGTACATATATTAAATAAATATGCCAGGCATTATAAAATGTGCTTTCATATTTAGTTCTTAATCTGATGAAGTAGACATTATCCTTATTTTGCAAAAGAAAGATGGCATCCAACATCTGTCAAGTGAAAAAGCCAGGAATTCCCTTCATGCTTTACATAAAAGACCCCAAGAACAGAATTACTTTTCATGGTTCAGTCAATATTTGTTTTCAGACTGAGATTTTCAAAACTAAAAATCAATCATAGTATATTACTGTACATTTATCAATACAAACATAGATTTAATAAACCATTTTAACACAAGTCAAAACTTTTGCCTCCAGAACTAAAATCAAACTGAAGATAGAAACTGATCACCATCTTCCAACACTTTGTTAAGTGTCTTTAAATTTAAAATCCAAGAGAAGCTGAATATATAATTTAAATAACTTGGTATATCTTTTGTAACTCCCATGTATAATGGGAGTGCTAAATGGCCTCATAATCTCAGGTCACCCCTTGACTTTGGGAATTTACACTTTGGTTAAGTCAAAACAGATTAGTATTAGCACAGGTTTTACTTACAGAACATACATTGTTTGTCATACAAAATCATATTATCAAATATAAGTTAAATCTTTTTAATTTAGGAAAGAAGAGGGAATCTAGCCTAGCACAGTATTTGAGGAATTTTTTTTTTTTAAATATATGCTTTTTTTTTTTTTTAATTTATTTATGACAGAGAGAGAGAGAGAACTGAACTGGGGGAGCTCCCAGTTCAGCATATGGTTCTGCACGGGCCGGGGCCGGGACTCGATCCCTGGTCCCCGGCACTTCAAAGTGAGCACTTAACCCACTGAGCCATCCCGGCTTCCCCAGGAATTTTTATTTAACAAAAATTTGTACAGCACTGAGTACTTTGCAGATATTAACTTAGTCCTCACATCATATAAGATGGATACAATTACCTTTATCCCCATTTCTCGGATAAGGAATCTACAGCACCAACAGGCACAGTAATTTGAGGTCCCAGAACTTGTTGGCAGTTCACTATGCTAAGCTTCTTCTTCCCATGCACAGCCTCAAATAAGAACCCTGACTGACCTCCATCCAGGGGCTCTGAAGCTGGTGGGATAATCATATAAGCTCACTAACCCTCCCCAGATTTGATTTCCAAATCAGTTAGGACTAGATTCTGTATAATAACAACAGCAGAGTTAATGACTTTTCTCTTTAATGATAATTAAATAACGATCAAGTGAGTTTTAATATGTCCAAAATGTGAATTTAAACAGCATACGCATCTTAAAGTTACCTTACCGTCCTAGCTCTTTAGATGTAAGTGTATAAAAATTATTAAAGTTTTCCATTTTTATTGGAGTTTGAGGAGTTGTAGTCAGCAAGCCTGAAATACTTCGGCAATCAAATCTTCTCCTCGACATGATAGATAACTTCCAGATATGCTTCTTTAGTCACTTATTTTTACCTATTAAAAAAAGAAGATACAGTATATAACTTAAATGCAATTATAAAATAAAAGTTATCTCAGACAGTATGTAGCTCCAAATACAGCTATAAGTTACAATCAAAAAGAAGATATAAAAAGCACATTCACTAGACTCACAGGGAAAAAATAAAAAGCATACACATAAACTAGTAAAACTTCAATGGCACTTGAACTAAGTTACTGGCTTCTTTTCAGAATAAAACTGTAAAAAAAAACCCTGTAAGACCTTCAAAATTATTTAAGAAATAGTTAAATAAAATTTTCATATAAGAAATCATTCAATTTCATTTTAAAACTCTCATTCTTGGAACAGGAGTCCACCATCCTCTCAGAATGCCAGCATTTTAAATAAAGCTGCTTTTATTTCCACCAAAAAACAAACAAACAAAAGCCTCTCGCTCTTTAAAATTATTATCTTCATAAAACAAGATAATTAACACTGCAAAGTAATGATTATTTGTTTTACATTTAATTTCACATGGCCAAACAAATTTGATGGTGAATTCACCTTTAGTGATTTATATTACTGACATCTAAATGACTACAAGAAATAGAACTTGTTTCACAGTCTACAGTTCAATACTAAATTCAAACTTCATAGGTCTTGAGAGTTTCTTTTTTTGGCAGAACTAACACAAAGCCTGCCATGTATGAAGAACTCTTATCATTTTGTTGGATGAGTGACTGACCATACAAAAAGCCTTATTCTGGAGTACTGATCCATATCTGAAGTTCGTATTTATCTGGAACTTTGTGATATTTACAGTTTAAACATCAAAACTATTTAATATTAACAGAATCCATATAACAATATTAGACTATATAGTCTGGTTGTTAAGATACTTCTGACTTTCAAGGCTATGACTACCTAATAAAAGATCCAGTATTATTCTTTTACCATCCTCTTACACTAACCCCCTAGGACTTTTGTTCCTTCTCTGCCACATTTCTCCTCTCCTTATGCCTATTTGAAATACTGTTTCTTTATCTTCCTAAATCCAAATGTCAACTATATTTAACTTAGCAAATAAACAGTGTGATCAGAATTCAGTGTTCATGCCCTTTTTTTTTTCTTGGATTTATTCTTAAATTCACAAAATTATTTTCTCTAAATCTCTTGGTCTTTGGAGAAACTAGGTCCTAACTAGTTTGGGGGTAGCAAAGGTCAATAATTTAGTCATGCCAGCTATCTAAATTATTTACCTTTACTATTGTTATAGGCTGAATTATGTCCCTCCCCTCAAAATTCATATGTTAAAGTCCTAACCCTTAGTACCTGTGAAAGTAGCTATTGTAGATAGGGCCTTTAAAGAGGCAATTAAGTTAAAAATGAGGTTATTTAAGGTGGGCCTTAATTCAATAGGACTAGTGTCCTGATAAAAAGAGATTTGGACATAGAAACAGAGGAAAGACCAATGTGAAGACATAGGGAGAAGGCCGCCTACAAGCCAAAGAGAAAACACTAACAAAAAAAAAAAAAAAGAACCGATCATGCAGACACTGATACCAAACTTGTACACTCCAGAATTGTGAGAAAATAATTCGTTTTTAAATCACCCAATCTGTGGTATTTTGCTATGGCAGCCTAGCAAACCAATACAGCTGCTCTAAAATCAATCAATCAAATGTACAGGAAGGGATACAAATATAACACTTGTTTTTTTCCCATCTTATAACTTTGTCATATTTTGTTTAAATTTAAAATAAATAAGACAGAAACACAGTTGAAACTGGTCCCTTCTTCTCCATCCCCAGTTTACATTCCCACTAATACTGAGTGGGAGGGCTTATCATTTCCTTGCCAACATTACCTCTGTTCACACTTTTAATATTGTTTATTTCAAGCATGATGAGGGTAAATAGAATTTTGTGATTTACTTTGCATTTCTCTGATTAGTAATCAGGAAAGCTTTAACTCCACTGCCTCTAAGCATAGATGATAATAGATTCTATCTTACAGAGCTCTAAGATTAAAAATTAAAATATGATAAACTTACGTAGAATGACATTGGTACAGTGCTAGTCATAAAACTCCATCATGATTGTTCAACACATAAATATTATAAATATTCTACCCAAAGCTAATCTCTGTGCAGTCTCCTATCATTGTTGAGTAGCTATACTGTTTTTATATATAAAACTCTCACCCAAGTTAGCTTAAACTCAACTCTTAAGACTTTGCCTTTTTTATTCTGCTTTGATGAATTACTTGTATTATTTCTTAGTTCTGATGGCACCCAGTTTCAATTCAATGGTCACATATTCTTCTGTGAAAAATCAACATGGTTATCAACTTCTATGCTCTATTTTTTCAGATCATCTCTAGTCATTTACAAATATCTTTTCTAAATTTAAAAGTCTGAATATGCATGTTTATGATTACATTTTTTTTTTTTTGACAGAGGGAGATACAGAAACAGAGACAGAGAGAAGGGTGAGGGTATGATTACATTTATGCTATATACATATATATACAGAAAAGGGATATAGTGTACCATGGTTACAAATTGGGCTTTATTCCCAACACTGTTCATCAGTTAGTCATTGGGAAACATAAGAACAAGAATGTACCAAATTCAATCATAGAGACAGTATAGGCTCTTGATTCTAAGATGTTCACCTCATTTAGAGTCTCGAATAGAAGACGTTTTTCTTGTGCGGTAATATATCAGCTACAAAGTGATCTATCTATTCATAGGAACTCTAATAGAACTTAAGGCATGTTTTATGAACAAGTATTTTCTGCTCTCAAGTTTGAAAAGAGTTGATATGGATCTTAGATATAGTCAAAGATTTATGTTCAATGAACATCTATAAAAGTAATAATAATAATAATAATAACCTTGTTTAATGAATGAATCCCAATGTCCAACAATAGGGAAATGTTTAAATACAACTAAATAACAGAATTATTATATACTCAAAATTGTGCTTTCAAAGAATCTTTTTGGTCACTAGGTCTTGGCCAAGAGAGTCGCTCTCGGGTTTCAGCTGCCAGACAGACATAAGGTTCTCTGAGCTTGCTTCCAAATGTGTCTGCAAGTCAAAATTTCACATCCATCTCCCTAAGCTAAACCATCCATCTCCAGTAACCCCTGAATCTTCTTTGGCGTGGATATGGGAGGTGAGCAAGATGGTCAAATTGTTTCAGAACTGTTTGAAGATACTACACCCAAAACTGCAGAAAATTTTTGTGCACTGTGTACAGAAGAAAAAAGAATTAGGGGAAGCTGGGATGGTTCAGTGTGTTGAGCGCTCACTTTGCAGCCCCGGGAACCGAGGATCGAATCCTGGCCCCGGCCCGTGTGGACCCGTGTGCTGAACTGGGGAGTGCCCCCAGTTCGGTTCTCGCCGGGGTAAAACCCCGGCCCAGTTCCTGCCCTGTGCAGCCTCGCGCCCACCTGTGGAATGAAACTATGTGGAAAAACCAATGATGTGCAACTGTGGAGACTGTTCTGGGTCCTCCCCCTTCTCTCTGTCTTTGTGTCTCTGTATCTCTCTCTCTCTCTCTCTCTCTCTCTCTGTCAAAAACAATAAAAATAAATCTTAAAAAAAAAAGAAAAAAGCATTAGACCTACCACTGGGAAAACTCTCTATTTCAAAGGATGGCCATTCCATTGAATTACTAAGAAATTTATGATTCAGGGTAGAGACTTCTCAAATTGGAATGGGACAAGTAGAGAAAGTATTTATGGTGAAAAATTTGAAAATGAAAATTTTTCTTACCGGTATAAGCATGACCAGGAGGATGTACTGAGCATGGCAAATGCAGGCTGTAATACAAATGATCCTCAGTTCTTTGTCACAATAGTTCTAACTCCTCAATCAGATTGGAAACATATGATATTTGGCCAAGTAATGAAAGGAATGGGTGTGGCAAGAATTCTGGAAAATGTAGAAGTGAAAGGTAAAAAACCTGACAAATTATGCATTATGCAGAACGCAGAGAACTGAAGAAAGGGGATGACTAGGGAATATTCCCAGAAGATGGTTCTGGTCATCCAGATTTCCCCAAGGATTCAGAAACAGATTTTAAAAATGTAGATAAAATATTATTAATAACAGAAGACTTAAAAACATTGCAAATGCTTTTTTTAAATCCCAGAACTGGCAGATGGCTATTTAAAAAAATATACAAAAGTTTTAAAATATGTGGAAGGTTCAAAGGTGTTATTGAGAAAGCAGAAAGATTGAAGCTGCAACTTATAGCTTTAAATTGCATGCCTGAACATCGGTGCTTGTAAACTGAAGATGTCAAATTGGCAGAGAGCAATCAACAGTTGTTTGAAGGCTCTTGAAACCGACCCATCAAATACCAAAGCACTGCATGGAGAGCACAAGGATGCCAAAGATTAAAAGAATACCAATGGCTGATCTTAAGAAAGCTGAAGAGAAAGCACCAGAAAGGGATACCGGGAAGGCTCAGCAGGTTGAGCACTTGCTTGGTAGCCCTGGAGTGTGAGAATCAAATCCTGGCCCCAGCCCATATGCTGAACTGGGGTGTGCCCCCGGTTGGGTTCTTACCAGGGCAAGCTTCCCTTGTGGGAGGTCCCCAGTTTGGCTCCCTCCCTGGGTGTGCTTCCCATTTGGGAGGTCCCCAGCTCACTGGAGCTTGCCTACCATACGGGAGGCCCCCGACATGGTTTCTGCCCCGCGCAGCCCTGTGCCCACCTGTGGAATGAAACCATATAGAAAACTAATGACATACAGCTATGGGGACTGCTCTGGGCCCTCCTCTCTTCTCTCTGTCTCGCTCTCTGTCAAAAAAAAAAAAAAAAAGAAAGAAAAGAAAATAAAAAGAGAGAGAGAGAGAGAACCAGAAGATACAGCCATCCAGGCAGAATTGCTGAAAGTCAAAAATAAATAAAGGTTGGGAAGCCGGGATGGCTCAGTGGGTTAAGCGCTTGCTTTGAAGCCCTGGGGACCAAGGATCGAATCCCGCCGTGTGGACCCGTATGCTGAACTGGGGAATTCCCCCAGTTCAGTTCTCTCTCTGTCTCTGCATCTCTCTCTCTCTCTCTCTCTCTCTCTCTCTCTCTCTCTCTCTGTCAAAAACAATAAAAATAAATAAACATT
Source organism: Craseonycteris thonglongyai (assembly GCA_004027555.1). Classification (NCBI taxonomy): domain Eukaryota; kingdom Metazoa; phylum Chordata; class Mammalia; order Chiroptera; family Craseonycteridae; genus Craseonycteris; species Craseonycteris thonglongyai. The sequence continues at coordinate 45,192 of PVKE010000906.1, read as the reverse complement.
AAAACAAACAAACAAAAATAATAAAATAAATAAAGGAAAATAAAAGGATAAAGGCACAGAAATATAAGGAGAAAGCAGCATATGCAAAAATGTTTGCTTTTTTTTAGGGAATTCAGGTTTGCTGAAGTATTATACATTGGTTGTAGAAAGGCTTAAGAAAATGTAAGGGTTTTTGTCTGTTATATATAATCCTTAATGTGTACCCTTTGATACTTCAATTCCCCACTGTTCATAGTTCAGAAATACTATGAGTTCAATAAAAGTGTTAAAAAATATATTTTAAACTCATATCATACAATATTAAGTGAAAAAAGGGAGATATAAAACTTTATATACAATATGATAATTTTGCGGAAAAATATAAAAGCAAATAGAAGACTAAAAAACTATAGCAAAATGTTAACAGTGGTTATCTTTGGGTGGTGAGAGTATGGCAGTATTTATTATTTCCTAAATTTTGGTTATCTGTACTAACCAGGTATGTTAATAATCAACAAAAATAAATGCCTTTGGGTAAAAAAGATGTCTAAATACATATGATGAATCTAAATGCAGAAATCTACCCATGTGCAACAGAAAAACTTGTCTCTTTAAACATTAAAGGTTTATTTGGCTGGAAGTGCTAGAGCCATTATTGCTCAGGTTTTTAAAGGCCTCAATGTTTTCTATGCATTTATATAGAGCAGATGGTGTTCATTATCCAAATATGTCAGTTCTTATGCAGAGACCATATAAGTATTTAGGGTAAATACTAAGCAAGAATTAATGTCTTATTTAATACTGTATAGAAAAAACACTCTGAAATTTTGAATTACTGTTATAATTATAATTCTATATAATGAATAACAGTTTTTAACCGTAAGGCACATATGACTTTGTTATGATTCACAAAAATCCAGACTCATCCTGGGATCCCTCCAAAAAATATCCAAAGTGTGATATCCAAATATACTGGTAAGTATTAATTATTAAAATACCTATTACATATTTACTTATATCAGAAGAAAAAAGAACTTTTTTTAAAAAAAAGAGACTGAAATGGATAATGATAATATAAATAGGGCTTTATTACTCAAGCTACTTAGTAGTATTTCCTAATGCAGGACATTGGCTTGTGTTTGTTTTTAACCCTAACGAATTTTCCTTCCCTCACTTGTTCTGTTGGGCATCATAATGAATGACTATACCACAAGTGTTTCTATGACTATACACAGCATTGGGCAGTCTGCAGTTTTTAAGATACATGTTAATACAAAAATCATTTTTTGAGCTGTGCTACATTTCACTGTGGTTCTGAATGTGCTGGAACACAAGCCGCATCTCAAAAAAAAATAAAGAGCATATTTCTCAAGACTGAACTTTAAACTTACCTACATATTGCTAATAGAGTACCTATATTACAAACCACTTTAGGCACCCACACAGCATCCCTTAAGTGCACTTTCCTTCAATTTACTGCACTTGAACCAGTTGCCACAGCCTAGATATTTTTCTATTTCCTCTCCTTTGGCCAATTTTACAACATTGTAGAGCATGAATGCCACCTTTGTCCACCAAGACCTCCACAAACATATGGTTGCCTTCATATAAGACTTAAGGGGTACATAAAGGTTATCAGTCCAGTGGTTGCTCCTTGCATTACAAGTTTTCTACCAAATTTCTCTTCAATTCCAACAAATAATCCCAGACTTTTTCTTGTTTTCTACCACAATTCAAAGACCTATAACTGACTCTAAATTACTATATATCTCATTCCACAGAAATTTCATTTCATAACACTTTATTAGGCTATACTAATAAAAAAAAAACTTAAAAGCGAGTTAGGTAAATTATTATGTGTGTATGTATATGTGCATATATGTGTCTGTAGACAATTATAGATACAATCAGGTACTAGAAACAGTAAAACATAATATCAGGCAAGACAATTAAGCTTTCAATTACACAGTACTACTAGGAATAATGGTATCTCAAACTTATTTTCAAAGATTTGTTTTTCATTAACGCCCATTACAATAATTACAAGAATTCAGATACGGATCAGTGAAGGAAGGAACAGAAGGAAATGTTAGGCTTGATCTGGGCCATGACTTATTCGAAGGGAGAACGCAAATGAGATCAAAAGACAGACAAGTAAATAATCCCTATAAACCTCTAAATTACCTCGATTTAAAAAATATTCATCATAACATTCATTTCAAACTTATCAAGCAAAAATGTATTATAAAAATATATTACACCACATATATTAAATAAAATTATCTAGAAAATTAAATTGTGTTTTGATCTCTTCATTAGCTCCCCTGTACCTAATAAGCTAAATCCTTATAGCACCACACACAAAAGCCCTTTGGGCCAGGAACATACCAGTTTCATTTTCTGCCACATTCATATCTCATTATTTGAGCCTCCACATCCATTACATTTTTATGCCTTGAAACATCCTTTCTAACTTTTCTTAAATAGGTAACTTTTCTTATGCATCCTTCATATCTCAACACAGAAAGAATGTGTTGAATATCCCCCCGTAAGCTTTGCCTGAAATTCACAGGTTGGGCTAAATTCCTTTCTCTCATGTTTCAAATAGGAGGACTCTTGACATATGAAGGGTGTCGGAAAAAAATCCAGCCATAAATGCCTCTATTTTTCATATTACATGATTGGATATTTTCTGGACAGCCATCATACATCTTTACCTCAACATCTAACATGTTAATTACAATTATGTTTAGTATCTAAAGGACAGCAACTGTTTACTCTTGTGTCTAAACTCCTAGCACGGTGCCTGGAACTTGATAGGAACATTTTTAATGTTTGGACTGAATTATAAGAATTATGAAGCACAGCAAGAACTTTTAGGTATATCTCATCTCATCAAGAATTTTTGCAGACCTTGAGATTCATCTTGAAATTATAGTATGGGAGCATCAATTGCAGCTAGTCACTTAATTCAGTATTTGGGTAAATAAAATAAGGTATATTTTAAATTATCATTAAAGAATTCAAATTCTAAAGAGGGTAGCCAAAGCCTAGAAATATAGGTAAAATTGGGTTTTTTTTGTTTTATTTTTTTCCCTATATTGTAATGTAACACCAACAAACCATTTCTTTTGTATTTACTTATCTTTCCAGACTGGGTGGCCACCTGTTCATAGTAAATACCTAATTTAGTTAAGAATATCGATATTTTAAGAGCTACCTCAATCAGGAAATTCAGTTACCGGTACTGTCCTGTCAAGGACTGATCAATCTAGAACTTCACAAAGTAAATTTGAAAGGCAGCAGAAAGTATGAGAGGTCTTACAATGCAATCTGGGATGCATGGTTTTGAGAAGAGCTCTTAAACTATTCCGTATGGTCCTTAGTACAATTAAAATTTGGAAAGATTTATTCTAGTTAAGCCATAAGTGTCTACATGATTAAAGAGTTTTTCTATTAAAAAAAAAAAAAAGGCAATGGAAAGCAAAGTGAGCCACAAGATTACAGAGAAATAATTCCTTTCTATATTGGCATTCATAGCTACCAAGTTTTCCCTAGAAAAACAGAGGAATTGGAGATTTATTTATCTTGCATCCACCAAAATAATGGAAGAACTTTCTGCTAGTGTGGCAGAAGGATCATTTTTAATTAGTCATTGATTAGAAGTAAAGGTATTGGTGTAGGCATAAGGATAACAATGATTTCCATTTTCAAGGAAAAGATTTTTTAAGATTGAGTAGAAAGCATGATTCAAGAATTTAATCCTTTGAAAGACACACTAGGAAGCCAGGTAACTGACTTTAATAGAACTAGTCTAGTGTATACTACCCAAGGGTTGAAGTCCCAGGTAACAACACTAGGCCTGATTCTGTGCCAGGACAGTTAGGCCTGGTGTCCTCTCTTCTACCTTCAGAAGAAGAATCAAACTTTGCAATTGTGAAATAGTACAGGAAGATGTTGCAAAGCGGAAATATAGTGAGCCAAAAAACACAAAGTGCTCGTCATTTACCAGATGAAAAATTAAATTTCTGTTGTAAAATAAAATACTGTTTACTTATAGCATCAGTGACATACTGTTTATTCAGTATCTATTCCAATGCAAAATGAAATACGATTCTTTAAGGATTTAATATTATCATCTCACTGTTAATATTAAAATTTTTAAATGCTTAAAGAATAATTATGCCCTCTTTGGGGGAAGAAGTTGAAAAGGGTCAGGGTGCACCAAAATATGTTGTATATAAATATTAAAAGAAGCTGACCAAGTTAGATGTTTCAAGTGGCACTGAAGTTCAAGGTTAAATGTATTTGGAAAAGTAGGATAAAGAAATTTTTTTAAGTTTTAACAAAGTACGTCTTGAAAATTTTAAGATTTATCACAAAATATGTCTTTGTAACTTAATTTATAAGTACATTTGTTGACTGAAATATTCAAAGAAATATCCTTTGATTATAGTCCATCACAGCATATAAACTACTTAAAAATAGAATCATTGAATTTTGTCATCAATATTATGGCAAACTGAAGCAATTAAAACATTTAAGATTTTTCCAAGTGAAAAGGAAGTTCATAAAATGACTGTTAATGTTTCTGATATAACCAATATTTACAAAAATGCAAAAGAATTCTTAAGAAAAACCAAGAATCAATCAAAATCTTTTAAAAGTAGCAAATCGAAAAGGACTCCTCTGCTTACTGCCAATTTTATATACAGGAAGTAAGCTCTACAATGTATGTGCAATTTTAAGAAAATTTTACAAGTAAGTTAAAACTGTTAGCAATGGATTTCCATAATGCCTGGGTTTTAAACTGGGGCTCTAAGATTAAAACAAGAAAATTTTGATAAAGACATTCTCTCTTACAATTATCAAACAGCTTCAAAACAAAGCTTGTAAAATATGTTTAAATGTTTACATAACAATAGTAAAACACTGTGAGTGCAAGCTTAAAAACAAAATTGTTTGATTAGAAACATGCCATAAAATACCTGTATCTTCTTCAGACTTGTTATTAATGTGCTGACATAGTGATCAAATCAGTCATCTCAACTTTCCTTAAAAACTGATTCTATCTTAATCAAATTGTAATTCACTATGTGGTAAGTCCAAGAGAAACAGCAACCATTCTGTTCACACAAAATAGAAAGGCTCTCAAATTATTACACAAATTTCACTTTTAAAACTCAAATACTTGCATTGCCATATAAGTACATTTCACTCCAATTTTAGATCCATAATCTAGAAAAGTGATCTAAAAATATATATGTATCTCAAAAATAAAGCAACTATTGAATAACAACTCCAATTATTAAATTATTAGAAAACTTTTTAAAAATTGAACAACTATTCAGAGGAAGAAGTAGGGGAAGAAGAGAGGTCTTAAACTAGGGCACAGTTTCTATGGACCTGCTTTTTCAAAAATATATAATTCTATGGGTACATGGTTTAATTTCTATAAAACAAACATTGTAGAAGTTGTTGAAAACTACTTGTGGACAGTTCACTATGAAACTATAAAGTGATGTATCAATGAGAAAGTAGGTTTATCATCTTTTCCTATAATAAAATTGTGCTCCTGGGCTCAAAATGCGAGGTTACATATGCTGTCACTTGTCCAGTCATCTCTGTTCACCACGCAGTCTCAGTGCACATATTCTCAAAGACTTGAGAACTTGGCAGGTTCACCAAAATCACTGGTACCGTAGAGGTAAACATTTAGTTGGCAGTTCGCGAATGTGATACCAGACCTAATATTAAAATTTAATCAATATGTACTGTATTTTTTAATTCTTTCTTTCCCCCTTAATTTCAATTTGCAAATTGATGTTGCAGTGGCCTCTAGTCTCATCACAAAAAATAAAAAAATAAAAAAACAGAGGAAGAACTAATATCAGCTACTGGATGCCATTAAGTCTCTTTCAACTTTGTCTCTACTTATCTCTCTAAGGAAATTCAAATAAAGAACTTTTTCGGTATAATAAAACAAAGCTGGGTAAATGTCAAAATCGTAGCCATCATATAGTTGTACAGTTTTGGGATAGGCCGTGTCCATTTAAGTGATTTAAATGGCGTCAAAATAAAATCAGAGTACTTAAAATCACTGAAAACAACTGCAATTCGTCCTTTCTATTCACTGACTTAAAAACTGTTCTCAAGGAGCAACTGAAAATGTCCCACAAGATGAACACAAACTTTCTCTAGCCGAAAGGCTGCTGTGAGCCGGACGTGCCCAGATGTGAACAAGTCCTGTGCCTACTCCACAGCTGTGATCTCGGGAGGGGCACGAAGGACCACGTTTACGCGACGTGGAAGGGACCCAAGCAAGCAGTCGCGAAAGGGGGCTCCCGCGGGACACAACCTGGGGAGAACCAGGGCCCGCCAGGCTACGGCGCGCACACACACACACGCAGAGACGCGCTCCCCGGCTGGAAAGGGTGTCCGGGGGACCACCGGCCTCTCCCCGCGCCATACTCGAAGGAACCAGGCAAGGAAGGACTCCAACAGGAATGCGGCGAGGGGCCCGGAGCAGTCGAGCCACTTGAGGGGCGGCAGAGTCCATGCCCACCTCCGCCAGGCCGGGATTCTGAGGGGACCCCGGATCCGCCTACACCACCTGGATCCCTCGTAAGGACCCCTGCCACTTTCGGGGTCTCTGTACTGAAAGTAAAGGGCGCTGCTGGTCCAGGGATACCGAGTCGCAGCCCCAAGCACATCCGCCAACTCCGACAGGACCGCGGACCCGCGACGAGGAAGACGCTTACCGCTCGGGCCGCAGCAGGTTCTCTCGGGGTTGGCCCCTCCGATGGGGCTCCCGTCCGGCCCCACACCGTTGGCCAGGACCGGACGCGTTCTCCAGCTGTAGCCCGTTGAGGCGCCGGTAGCTCTGAGCGTAGCAGGACCCACTTTTACTCTTCCGACTACAGCCAACAGTTGTGACCTATCGGCCTGTGATGTGGCTCTCAGCGACGGAAGCGTAGATCGTGTCCCGAGCCTACAGTGGAGGTTTGAAAACTGCAGCCGCCTTGCGGGGTAGTGCTGTGTGTTAGGTCCCGCCCCCTCGCTCAGAATTGCCAATCCGAGCGCGCGTGGAGGGCAGGGCTATCACGTGATGGGCGGGGCTGGGCGCCGGCCGGCGGCGCGTGCTGCGGGGCGGGGTGCCCAGCGGTGAGAGGGTGTGGTAAACTCCCGGCAGGCCCGAAGCAGGGCGGAGTTGCGGAGCAGGTGGGGCGCTGGGGTGATTCCGATTAAGGGGAAGCAGACGCTGCTAGAGCCGCTCACCGAGCCTTAACTCTAACTGGTTACACCACTCCTCGCCTTTGGAGTAGCCAGTCAATCCCCGAGCTGTGAATATCTGCAGACTAGGGAGAGGGAAGAAGCAAAGTTAGCCCCAGCTGCTTCCCACTCATTCCCAAACTTCTGTGCCTACCAAAGACCTGTTTTCTGACTCTTCCGGGTCACCTTCCCTGTGACTTGAACCCACCCTGCAAGTGGGGAGCCCAGTTTGCCACAACTTGGCAACCATCAACATCACTTAGGGATTTACGTAACGTGGGCCCCTCCACTAACATCCCCTGCAGCAAATTGAGTCCTTCTGAGGCTTGGATGAAGGCAGTGTAAGGAGAGCTCTGAATAGGATGGATTTTTGCATATAGGGTGCTAAGGGAAAAGGTGAAGCCACATAGCAAACTACTCAGGATCTGTTTGCTATCCCTTGAAAAAAAATTGAAAGCTCTGTGCAAGATACAATTGAGCTTTTGCTATGTTCTCTGTTATTTAGTATTTGACTGCAGAGTATGTTTACAATAATTGTAGACTTGGGAAAATATATTGGGAGGGGAATCTCTCTCTTTCAAAAGACTTGCACAGCCAATCAATATTTAAAGAGGTTTCCTTGTTCTATCTCAGTGAGCCAAGCAATTTCCCATTAAGCCATCCCTTTGCTCTTCATACTGTATTTTTCCCAAGATAAATGCATAAAATGCCACAAAATCATTCAGTGAAATCTGCTCGTTCTTAACTGACTCATCCCAGGTTAGTGTGTCTGTTTCCTTAGCCTTGTCGTTTGGGAAATATTCTTGTTTCCAACTACTGAGTTGACTAGAAAAGCCTCAATTTAAAATGAAAACCAAATAATAATTACTACTAATAATAAAGCCACACACTAAAATGGACTTTTCACTTCTCATTATCTAAGAATCCAAAACCAATGAGATTGTGCCATTCTTTTCTTTTTACAAACACAGGGGCAGCATCCCGGAGGTCACAGCACCAGCACTGAAACCCGTAACCTTTAGAGATCACAGGAGTGTGTCATGGTGGTGATGTTTGTTTTGTGTGTGGTTTACTCTGGACCTCTTCAGTTCCAACATTTGATCAATTGCCAGCTCTTAGCACTTTCCTCACAATCGGCCTTCTTCTCTGTCCCTCACCCAGTCCCTCGTCGCTTCTCATCTAGATGCAGACCTTTCTCTCCATCACCACTTAAAACCAACCTGCCTTGTGGTCACAAGCCCTCTGCTCCAACCAATCAGCCTCCTTGGGGTCTTTCCATGTCTTGCATTTTTCTGTCTCTGCCTTGGCTCAGATTATCACCATCCTCCTCATCAGCACCTGTTCATCAATTTCTAACTTTAAGAAGGTTCCTTTCTCTGGAATTCAGAAATCTTTGCTATTTACTATGTTCTACTCCCAACCTGATCACCTCTTTGCCCTGTGTTCCTAGATGTAGGACATATAGTTATTCCATGTGTTTCTCTTATGCCCCTAGATGGTTAACTCTTGTGCCCAATGTCCGATTTGCCAGCTAAGATTAGCATGCTATCCCAAGGACGTTCAACTACATTTGCTGGGGCTCAGGCACCATTGTTTAAGTAGCAAGGAAGTCCTAGTGCTCAGGAGCAGACTATACCACCTGTGGCCTTTCAGTAAAATTCAGGACTCAACATGTCACTCCATCTTACCTAATTTACTTAAAATCATTCATAACCATATGAAAGGTACATGTCCATGCTCTCATTCCCTTGAGCAGGAAATTTCCATGGGAACAAATGGTCATTCTGTGGTTATTACCTCTTCAACACAGTTCATTAAGTTGATCCTTGAATGCCATGTACTGACCAGGGATGGTGGTTGTTATGGACTGAATGACTGTACCTCAGTACTTCAGAATGTGACTGTCTTTGGAGATTAGAGCCTTTAAAGAGATAATTAAGGCAAAATGAGATTATTTTGGTGAACCTTTATCCAAAATAAGAGATTATAACACAGATAACACTGACTGAGGGACAACCATGTGAGGACACAATGAGAAGTCAGTCATCAGCAGGCCAAGGAGAGAAACCTCAGAAGAAACTAAACCTGCTGAAAACTTGCTCTTGGACTTGTAGACTCCAGAATTGTGAGAAAATACATTTCAGTTGTCAAAGTCTTCCAGTCTGTGGTCTTTGTTATGGAAAGCCTAGCAAATGAATACAATGGTCTTCTCTGATCACTCCAAGTGAAACCCATATGTGACCAGAGATGGTGGTCCTTTCTGAATATGTCACAATATCCACCACATTCCTTCCACGCAAAGTGACCCTCCATAATCACACCAGGTCAGTCATCACATACTGACCGCATACTGACCAGGGAAGGTGAACCTTCCTAATGGTACATTTATTTCCTACAGGTGCAAAGAAGTTCAGTGTAATGTTATATAGAGAAGAAGGTGCAACTCCTACCATTACACATGCTTCTCCTGAAGAAAGCCGTATTAGTTATTTTTGTGTCATGATCCTATAGTTCAATCTATGTGGAAAGTGCAAAATGAACACTACCACCTGTCTTCAACATTAAAACCAGAAATTGGGGCCAATAGCTATTGAAGGGGGTTGGCTCACACCTCTACCCAACAGATACAGGTATGTTGAATAGAAACAGGCTATCCAATTAGAGCCCCTCTCTGGAGGTAGGAGCACTGGGTGTACGCAGATGGATAAGCCACACTGTGCATTTACCTATGCTGCCTATAGCACACCTCAATTTGGGAAGCACTGAGGACCACAAAGATTCTATTTTTAGGAGACCTCTTATCTCCCGGTTCTCTTAAAACAAACCCTGTTAGCAAAGGTAATTGGGCAAGTGTTTCCTGATAAGAGTAATGACTCAGACTGGTACAGGTGTCTTCCTCAAAGGGTGAAACTGTTCTTTTCTCCAAAGCACCCATGATTGACTAGGTTCTAGATTGCCAATCAAACGATCCACACAGGTTTACAGAATATAAGCTTCCAAAACCATTTAAAAGAAATACTATGCAAGCCACATACTCATGGCATTTTAAATGTTCTAGTACATAGTCATATTAAAAAAGTAAATACAGATTAAGTTAATTATAATGTTTTATTTAATTCAATGTATCCAAAATAGTATCATTGCAATATGGAATCAATATGAAAATTATTAATGAGATATATTACATTCTTTTTATATTGTCTTAAACATGCTGTGTTACAACACATTCCAATTAAGATGCTGAATTTTTGTCAAAAACATGTGATCTGTAATTTAAATTGCACAAAATTTACTACTAGAAACAAAGTTTCATATTCCTACATTGCTTTACACATAAAAGTTTTCAATACCTAAATACAATATCAGTTTCTTAATTTAAATTTAATTAAAGTGAAATAAAGTTATGGAGCACAGTTCAAGTACTCCATAACCACATGTAGATCATGGCTACTGTATTGGACAGCGCAGGTACAGAGAGCTAGAAACGTGCCTTCTAACTGCTTCTAAACCTCAAAATTGTTTAATATAGTACTAGACGCAACAGAGGTTCTTTTTTTTTTAATTTTTATTTATTTATTTATTTATTTATTTATTTATTTAAATTTATTTTGGACAGAGAGAGAGAGAGAGAAAGATACAGAGACAGAGAGAGAACCGAACTGGGGGAGCTCCCAGTTCAGCATATGGTTCCACACGGGCCGGGGCCGGGATTCGATCCTCGGTCCCCGGCACTGCAAAGTGAGTGCTTAACCCACTGAGCCATCCCAGCCTCCCCACAACAGAGGTTCTTGATAAATCATAGCATCAGAGCAGTTTGGAACTTCCAAAATCCTTAAGGATTAGTAGCAAACTCTCTTGTGTTAGAAAGGAGAAAATCTAGAATGAGAGTAGTTCAGGGACTTGAAAAAGTTCACACGGTTAAAACAGTTTGTGCATATCTGAACAAGAACTTCGGTTTCCTGATTCTTTTTTTTTATTTTATTTTTTTAAGATTTATTTTATTGATTTTGACAGATAGAGACAGAGAGACAGAGAGAAGGGGGAGGGCCCAGAGCAGTCTCCATAGTTGACAGCACTAGCTTTCCATATAGTTTCACTCCACAGGTGGGCATGGGGCTGCGCAGGGCAGGTACCAAGCCAGGGGCTCCCACATAGGCCCCGGCAAGAACTGAACTGGGGGCACACCCCAGTTCAGCACATGGGTCTGCATGGGCCGGGACTGGGACTTGATCCTCGATCCCTGGGGCTTCAAAGTGAGCGCTTAACCTGCTGAGCCATCCCAGCTTCCCCGGTTTCCTAATTCTTAATCCTAAGGAAATTCTAACTTATTATGTCAGATAGACTTCAGATAAAAAAATTTTTTTTAATTTGAATAATCACTTGAATGATAATGGGCAAAGAAAAATATGCTCATAATCTAGTTGCATTTGCATAACCTGATACAGATAGTGTCCTAGAATATTTAAGGCTTTCTTCCACCGTGGTTTGGGGTCTAAGTGATTTAATCTGTCAGTGGCTCTTACCTTGGCTGCTTCCTCTTCTTGGAGTTACCTCACTGCACATCCATCCAACCAAACCCTAGAGCATCCGGCCACATTTTTCTGTCTGTAGCTGTCCTCACTCAGCTGTCTACAACAATTTGGTTAAGGTTGTGCTTCAGAGAATTCTTTATATTTGCAAATCAAAGTATTCAGTAGAAACTACAGCAAAGTTGTAGAGGAACTGATATCCTTCAGCCACAAATGCACCATCTCTAAGGTCCTGTCGTGTGAGAGTTGTGTGTGTGCATGTGTGTGAGCGAGAGAGAGAATGTATGTGTGGTTAAATGTGTGGCATCAAACAGACTTGCATTCACATCCTATTTCTAGTTGTGTGACTTAGGACCATCCTTAGTTTCCTCATCAGTAAAATGGGGACAGGACTAATAGCTACCTCTGTGAGACTAAAATGTGATAACATCAGAGCACAGTGCCTGACAGGAATAAGCCGTAAGTCTGTACAAGTTGTTATTTTCCTGTGGTCTGCAGTCTCCCTGAGGAGTAGGACTATAGATATTTGCCTCATTGTGGCACATTGTGACTAGTAAAATTCTTCCTGGTAGGTCCTAAGTGAATATTTGTTGAATGACTTTATAAGATACTTATGATTTTCTTCAAATCTTCTGATTGGTGCTAGGAGAGATCATTGGGGGAAAATATGGTGAAGTCACTGGTAAGAAAAAGGGAGAAGAAAGTGGCTGCTTTCCCCTTCAGAATCTACCTGGTGGAAGCATCGAGGTTCAAAATAAAACTGTAAGGTTAATAAATAATGATGTCCAGGGCTGTGTTCATCAAAGAAAAAGAGTCACTAGCATTTAAAGGTATGTAGATATTGAGTGGAGCAAAGAAAAAAAATATAGGGTGTTAAAATGTCATTTATTTGATTTTAGTAGATAAATGTCTACTGGTTCTCCCCAACAAATCTCCTCCCTTTTCACATTCCTAAGATACTTCCTCTACCAATTGTATTGTGCATGAATCATGATCTGGTGTCACATTCACCAGAACACATGGCAGGTAAGGAATAGTAAAGCTTTCAGAATTCCTTGATTTGAGTGAATTTTCTTACAATAGGCCATAACAGGTGTAGATAAGCCAGGGATAACTTTTGACCCTTACCAACTTCCTGCTGGGAGTATTCTTTGCCTCAACTGACTTAAGGTGACAGCATGAGCATAGAAAGCCAATATATTTTCCTAGCTGATTTCATAGCATAAAAGTGTTGGTAATGTGGGAAATGGTAATATTAATGATTATAGCGATATCTCTGACATTGAAACTATTCAAAGCATCCTTGAGTCTTTTAAGCAATTAACCTTACCTTTAAGTTAATAGAGTAGCATTTCATAGCTTCGTTTTTACAAAAAGAGATATAAGTATAGTATAGAGCTATTCAAAACTCTTTAAAGGGCACAGATTATGAGAGTGAGTCTGTAATTTACTAGCTGTGAGATCTCCAGCAGGTTATAATATCTCTATGTCTATATTTTTTCATCTGTAAAAGAGAAATAATAATATATTTATCCCATAGGCTACAAAGTAACAATAGCTCATAAATACTGAGCTTGGCACTATGCTAAATGTGCTGTTTGTATTAACTCATTTAATCCTAATACCCCTAGGTGTAACATGCTATATTTTCTTCCTTTAAAGATAAGAAAATGAAGGAATGTGGAAATAATATACTGATCCACAGTAACCCATGCTACTATCAGAGCCAGGATTCAAGGTCACCCTTTACTACATGGCCTTTTACTGAAGTATTTAATAACTGTAGCTATTAACAGTAGAGCACAGGTTCTTGAATGTTGAATTCACCCTAGTCTCTGAGGTCCCTGCTGGTTTCATCCTTTTGTTTTCTCTCATACTTACCATTCCAAAATGTATTCATTATTAAAATAACTTTACAAATATATAACAAATGCAAGAGGAGGGGACTAGAAATGATCACTGCGGCAGTGGATTAGAGTTAGAGACATTGGTTAGCTTAATATAGATACAGATGTTTACATAGGGAAATATTTATAGATGCGTGTGTTTGCACACATATCTCCTTGCTCTGCCAGCTGAGAGCACATAGAAGCAATGATACTCCAGGAGCAAAAGCACACCTACCACTCAGGACTTTGTTTCTAATAGCATTCTCCAATAAAAGGAACCAAAATTCCTTGAGAAACTGATGCTTCTAGGACTGGCGCAGGAAAAACACAGATGGGTCTGGCACATTGTAGTGCCAGAAAGAAGGAAGTTTAAATAAACAAACCAACAAAACCACCACACAGTGATGGGAATATGTCAAAGGGACCCAGAAGCCAACTGAAAGAGCTCCCAGTGGCCAAAGCTGGGACAATTTGAGCAAAATAATAAATAAATAAGTAGTTTTGGATTATGAATCAAAGGACAAAATAAATATCTGTGAGCACAGACTGATATAAATAAATGATTGAATAAATAAATAGGAAAGAATAGACAAATCTCCCATGCAGAAGAATTATGAATAATTTATGCAGCTACTCCACCCTCAAGTTGGAGGAACATTACTCCCTACTCCTTAAGTGTGGGCTCTAAAGAGTTACTTTCTCCCCAAAAAAGCACATTATGGAAAAGGAAAAATAAAGGGTAACTTACAGTGAAGTAACCTGACAAACAGAATCTCAAGCCAGGTAATCAAGGTTAACAACAAGAGTCATAAATCATGTTGATAATATATATGATGTAATGAGAATGACACTTTGCCTCTGTGGTCTTCCTTCTAAAAACCCATAACCCTGTTCAACCATGGGGAAAACGCCAGACAAACCTCATTTCAGGGGCATACTTCAAAATACCTGACCTCTCTACTCCTCAAAACAGTCAAAGTCATCAAAAATAATAGAATTCTAAAAAACTGTCACAACCAAGTGGAGCCTAAGGTGACAAGATGACTAAATGTCATGTACTATCCTGGCTGGGATCCTGGAACAGAAAAATTACATTAAACAAGAACTAAAAAAATCTGATTAAAGTATAAACTTTAGTTAACAATAATAAATTAGTATCAGTTCATTAATTATAACAAATATACTCTACTGATGTAAGATACTAGCAAGAAAACTGGTTGTGGGGTACTTTGTATACTGTCTTTGCAATAATTCTGTGGATCTAAAACTGTTCTAAAAGAAAAAGGTAGTTTAAAATAATAAATGAGATTGTCATTGCTTAAATATTCAAATTTAGGAAACTATATAATCATAAATTAGACATGGAAAGAAACTTTGAAATCAAAAGGAAGGACAAAACTCATAAAATAAACAAAATACAGTCCAGCTATTATTTTTGCAATTTGTTAATATACCATTATATTAGTAATTTGGGGCAGGCTCAATCCTGTCAACCTCTGTGCAAAATTTCCAAGCTTTGGTTATCAATATGTGTCAGTAATGCAGAGAGGAATCCAAATAATTGTGTGTTTCAGTATATCTATTAATATCAGCTAATTCCAATCAGGAACTGAATCTTTCATTTAGCAATTTCCAAACTTGGAAATTGTGTTAGGGAAACCCCAATACCTTTTTAGGGCATCCCCACGGTCAAAACTCTTCATAAAATAATACTAAGATGATAAATACTCTTTTCACACTTATTCTCTCACAAGTGTATGATCAGTTTTCCAGAGACTACAAATTGTGTGACATTGCAACAGATTAATGCAGAAGTAGATATGAGAATACAATGGCTTTCTATTAAGCCAGAAATTAGAGATTGCAAAAATGTAAAACAATAGCATTTTTATCATTATTTTCTTTTGTTTTGGGTAATATAGCCATTTTTCATAAAATGTGGTGTTAACATGTTATTATTGTTATTGTTAACATGTAATTATTATTTTAAATGAGTTAATATTAAAATTTATTCTCTTTTAATTCTAATATGGCAAATATTGATAGGTAAAACCTACATAAACAAAGACTCTCCGCAGTCTTTACTAATTTTTTAGTGTAAAAAAATTGAGAACTAGAACAATTGAGAGCTATTGTCCTAATTATAGTAACCAGTCTGCTCTTTTAGCTGTGAAACATTTGTCTCTTTATGGCCACCTTGTATCTTAACCCCTACAGTGTTAGAGAATTCCTCACCTTTTGAATCTATAGAAGTGAAAGTGACAAATATTTATGTTCCCAGCCTCCTTTGCACTAGGGCAGGAGTAGCTACCTTAGGTTCTATCAACCAACCACCTATATGCACTTGAGCCATAGAATCTGGAGCAAGTGAAGCTGGGGTCAGAAGCAACTCTATGACGGAAGCAGAAGTGGCAGAAAGATCAGGCCCTAGAAGCAGTAATTCTAGAAGTACCTCCTTTGCTCACTGTTAGTGCTATTGACAATACCAATTGCATGTAGAATCTGTTTTGGCAGTAGTGGTGTCTTCACCTGTACAATCCATGGATATGACTTTGGATATTGTTTCTGGTTCTCCAGCCCAAATCTCTATTCTACGAGCTACACATTATCCTTTAAATACATTCCTTTTCCATTTCAATCTTCCAAATATGCTTAATTGCTTGCAATTAAAAAACTCTGGGGGAAGCTGGGATGGCTCAGCGGTTTAAGCACTCGCTTTGCAGCCCTGGAGCTCGAGGATCGAATCTCAGCCCCAGCCCATGTGGACCCATATGCTGAACTGGGGTGTGCCCCCAGTTCAGTTCTTGCCAGGGCCTATGTGGGAGGCTCCCGGCCCAGTTCCTGCCCTGCGCAGCCTCGCACCCCCCTGTGAAGCGAAACTATATGGAAAATTAATGCTGTCAACTATGGAGACTGCTCTGCGCCCTCCCCCGTCTCTCTGCCTCTGTCTGTCTCTCTTTCTCTCTCTGTCAAAAAACAATAAAATAAATCTTAAAAAAAACCAAAACTGACTAATCCTACCAAAATTGCTTTCTTAGTTCACTTCTGTAGTTATATATCTTGACCTCTTTTAACTTTTCTTATATTCCACCAAAAAACATGATTAAAGAAAAGTAAAAGCAAAATAAACTTACCTTCTACTTATAAAAAATAAGCAACTATGTAAATAAATTAAAATGTTTAGGGGAAGCCAGGATGGCTCAGCAAGTTGAGCACTCGCTTTGTAGCCCCAGGGAACAAAGATTGAATCCTGGCCCCAGCCTGTGTGGACCCATATGCTGAACTGGAGTGTGCTTCCCATGAAGGAGGCCTCCAGTTTGGTTCTCGTCCCTGGTTCAGCCCCTGGCTTGAGGGGTCATGCCTCCCATGCAGAAGGCCCCAGCCCAGTTCCCACCCTGCTCGGCCCCCGCCCACCTGTGTGGAATAAAACTATGTTGAAAACTGATGACATACAACTATGGAGACTGCTCTGGGCCCTCCCCCTTCTCTCTGTCTCTCTCTCTCTCTGTCTATTTCAAAAACAATAAAATAAATCTTTAAATGTTTAGCATATTGAAAGATGAAAAAAATGTTGGCCTTCTACTCTAGCTATAAACTTTTACTGAAATTTGGAATTTGATCCAAATTGCAACCAGCAGAGTGTAAGATTTTCATGTGTTACTTCCTTCTCAGTTATGCGGTTTCTATAAAACAGGCAAGAGGCTCTGAAAAGAATGAATGATGACGCCATGCCATGTGCTTCGTTCATTATAAATCATTTCAAGTAACTCCAGCCTTTCTGAACCAATCAAAACAGAAATGTTCTAACAATTTAAGAGAATCTTGTTTTATAGAGTGCTTAAGAAAGGCATGAAAATGCACTAGATTTCAAATGTACCAAATTATCCAGAAAGAATTTTGGAACTGATTCTTATTAGGTTACATTTTGTTGTTATTTAATGTGATATATAAAATATAATGCTTTTCTGTTTGAACTTGTAGGGCCTAGAATGGTTCTGCCTTCTATAATTTTGCAAGCATATTTTACAATATTTTTCTTCTGGTCAATTTCTAGCTAGACTTCAAAGGTGGAAAGTATGTGGGCTAGTTACACACTTCAGATCCTACCATTCATGATACCTCAGATTATTAGGGACTTAAATTAATTTTGACTAGAAAAAGCATCTTATTCAATTGAAATATTACCCCAGATTAAGCATCCTTTGGATAATGTCTTAAAATAATTTACAAAAAACATGACCCATCACTTTTTTTCTTTCATGCTCTTTGATTGTCCAGTTTTAAGTTTATATATTCTTGGATCCAGATTCTGATTATTTCCACAGTTAACTTGCCAGAGGAAAGGTTTGTTTATAGAAGTCAACAGAAAAGCATAAATCAGCACACTCCACCTTGAGGATAGGTTGAGAAATTGAAAAACAGGCACATGTAATGACCAATGATAGCCTATTTCTGACAGGCCTATTGGGGGTGCATCTTTTTAAATATAAGCTTTTTGAGCACTTTGCAGATGATTATCTTGGGGACTTGAGAGAATCTGCATAAGCACAAAACCATTTGCCTTTATTTCTTCCTGTCTCTCACCCAAAGTAGTTGTCTTTTTCTCTATTTGCAAAGAACAGGAAATTGCAGAAATGAAGATTTGATCAGTTCCCATTACATCAGTGAGCTTTGTTCAGTTTAACCTAGGCCAACAACTCATTTATATTTGCCTAAGTAAATTATACAATTTATCAGAATAGGCTAGTTTTGCATCGATTTTAATTATCTTTTAATTTTCCAGGCCTGGAGTTCTTCTTACTATTAAGCATATCTCTGAGAAGGATGCCCTTTCAAAGTAAAAATAGGCAATGCCTTTGAGACGCTTTCTATTATTCAATGACCCAGAAAAATCCCCTTCTGGTAGCTCAGTCCTGAGAAAATCTATACAGCTTTTAGGCCAACCACACATGTTGACTATGGCACAGGATATATTAATATTAAGAGCACCTGAAGTATGTACAGCATTTTAGAGTTACTATAGTGCTTTCACATGCACCTTTTTATCTGAGTAGCAACAATCCTGAGACTACGGTAAACAAGGCTAGACTTATCTCATTTTACAAATGAAAAAAGAGACTCTGAGAGTCACTTTCCTAACTGAGATCAGGACTCAATCTAGAACTGAAGATTGTAGCTACTTCTGGGCTACCTACCCCTTAGAGAGAGCAAAGTTATCAGACTGCTTTCTCTCCTCTTCCATTCCCACCCTTTTCTGAAAGATTATAGGAGGCCTTATGTTAGAGCAATCATAGACAATGGAGAGGAAAGTAAGAGATAAATTTTCAGGAGGACCCAAAATCCATATGGCAAGCCAGACTGAGCCCTGTGGTTCTCTTACCTGCAGCTGAATGCAGCTACAGGAGCCCTGATATCTTCCCCCCACCTTTTTTTAAATTGTTTTTGACACACAGAGAGAGGGAGAGAGAGAGATACAGAGATAGAGAGAGACCTGAACTGGGGGAACTCCCCAGTTCAGCATATGGGTCCGCACAGGCCGGGGCCGGGATTCGATCCTCGGTCCCTGGCTCTGCAAAGTGAGCGTTTAACCCACTGAGACATCACGGCTTCCCCTCCCCAAAATTTAATGTTCACATCTCCCTAGTTGACTAGGCCATGCTCACTCCCCGCTGCTGCTCTCGATGGCATGAGGCAGTTTTTGTTTGTTTGTTTGTTTGTTTGTTTTGGGTGGATTAAGAAAATCAATAATGATTTACCAACTACAGTAATAAGATTTAGCATAGAACTAAGAATTCCAAACCAATAGCCAAGGTTTGAGGTAGACATTTAAGAGAAATGAGCCTACCTGTTTTTTATTTTATTTTATTTTATTTTATTTTATTTATTTTATTTTATTTTGTTGTTTGAGAGAAGGTGTAAGAGAAGGAGAGAGAGAAAGAGAGAAAGAGGGGGCCCAGAGCAGTCTCCATAGTTGTACATCATTAGTTGTGACATAGTTTCATTCCACACAGGTGGATGTAGAGCAGTGCAGGACGGGAACCAAACTTGGGGGGCTCCCTTAAGGTAGCTGTTGCTGCCACGTCTGCAGTTAGCAATTTCGTTGCAGTTCAGCACATGGGTTTGCATGGGCCAGGGCCAGGATTTAATCCCCTGACCTTGTGGACCTCTTGTTTACAAAGCAAGCACTCAACCTGCTGAGCAATTCCAGCATCCCTGAGCCTACATCTTTTTAAATGTTGACATTTCTATAGTGAAACTACATAAATAAAAGGGATTAATGTTTTTACACTGAAAAGACAGGAATGTCCTAAAAAAGCACAGGGCAATACCCTTTTGTGTGAAATACTCTGTATGTCATTCCATTTAATTTTTTTTTATTGCTGCCATAAAGCAAGTTCCCTCAGAATGACGCAGTCACACTACATTAAGCAAAGCAGTGTTGTTGCTGCGGTAAAGCGAGTTCCCTCAGAAACGGCGTAGCCACACTGCAGTCAATGGCATCGGTGCTGCTGCTGGCGGGAAGCAAGTTCCCAAATTCATTTAATTTTTGAAACATAACGATGAGGTAGCCATTATTATTATTTCTATTTCTCAGATGAGGAAACTCAGGCTCAGAGAATTTGAGTGACCTGCTTGAGGTCACACAGCTAGAAGTGGAGACAGAATTTGAACTCAGAAGACAAATCCCATGTTCTTTCTCATATAATGCACTACGTCCTAAGCAATAGGTTACCTGTACTCATTCTTTTTTTCTTTTTCTTTATGACCCATCTCTATAACTCATTATACAAATGAGTTTGCACTACTATAGTAGAAAGCCACTTACCTGGAAGTCTTAATTTCCAAGGACAGGAAGTATGCAAAAAACTTCTGAGTTGTTACAACACGCATTTAGGTGTGAGAAGATTCCCTTTGGCGGTGATTATGCCTTTTATGTGTACTCTGTAATTATTTTGGATGCTATAATACTTCAATGATAGGATACTACAGGAGCTTTCCTTCTGATCTTCCAATGACTGGCTGTTCTTCTATCTTCAATTCTCACCTTAAATGTTTCATCCTCTGAGAGCTTTCCCCTGTCCATCGCTGCTCCCTGTTCTTCATAGCACTTTTTATCATAATTAATAATTATGGACTTACTTCTTTACTGCCTGTCTTCCCTGTGATACTGTAAACTCCCCAAAGACAGGAACTGTGACAGCATCATTCAGCAGTGTTTCCCCAGCACCTACCATGGTGCCCGGCACAAAGCAGCAACTCAATAAATGTTGGCTGGATAGATGGATGGATGAACAAGTGAATCATGCCCAGCAGAGTTTCCAGAAAGATGTGAGAAAATGGGTGATTTATTCATCTGAACCAGGGAAGGCTGGATAACTTTTGGGCTAGGGTAGGGCACCTTTTCCCTACACCTAGGCCTGAGGTCTGGAGGCTTCACAAAGACAATATACAGTCTACCTGAGACCAGGCTACCTAGACAGAAGGAGAAAGAAAAGTAAGTATACTAAGCACTTACCAAATCCAAAGTTAGACATACATTATCTCATTTAACGTAAAAGCACTACACTGAATGAAAAAAGAATTACTTCTATTTTACAACTGAAAAAAGTGAGACTTAGATTGGTGAGGTTGCCCAAGATCATGCAACAAATAAGTGGCAGAGCCAAGATATGGAGCTGGATTTATCATATTTCAAAGACCATGCTTTTCTTTCAAAAAACAATCACTTTATTACAAAATATTTTTTATTGGCCTATAACTTACAGATAAGTATTGCTCATATTTTAAGTGCATGGCTTGATAAAATGTAAGTATCTATAATCCTTGTAACCACCATCCATATAAAGAAATAAGACATTTTTAGCTTATCAGAGGTTAAACCTACACTTCCTCTTTCATCATTCCCAAAACTACCACTATTTTGACTTCTATCAAGACAGACTCCTGCTGCTTATTTTTTAATTTCATATAGGTAGAATCTTACAATATGCCCTCTTTTGAATCAGGCTTCTTCTGTCTGTAAGATTCATCCTTGTTGTTACTTGTAGCAGTAATTGGGGTTTTTTCACCGTTTACTTAATATTCCAAAAATTAATATAATGACAATTTATTTATTTCTTCTACTATTGATGGGCATTTGTGTTATTTCCAGTGTTACTAATAAACTGCTATGAACATTCTCGTATGTGTGTTTTGGGGGATGAGTAGGTTTGCATATGTTTAGCTTTAGTCAATTTTGCCACTTTTTCAATATATACTCCTACTGATAATACAGAGAATTGCAATTGCTCCACATCCTTGCCAACTGTCGCTATCAATCCTTTCAGTTTTACTCATTCTGGTGGAGGAAGGCCATGCTTTTATGAACTACACATCGATGCCTTAGCTTCTGCTTCTTGGATGAAGCTGCCATGACTCTATTCCCAGGTCTCTAGTATCTCAGGCAAATGAGGCTCACACATCTGGACACGCAGCAGGTTAAGAAGTGGAGCCTCCACAGAGGATAAAACCATCTTTAACAACTGACTCATGAATGTGATTGAGGCGAATGGATGCACTGAAAGAGAAATGGGTCGCAGGAAAGAGAACTTACCCTTCTTTGGTCAGGTTCACAGAGACCTGCAGCAGAAGGGTAAATAAGACCTCATCAAAGCCAGCCCACATTTTGAACACCAGAGCAGGACTCTGAAAGACAAAGTGCCCACATTATGTAACATGTCAGATATCAGACAATTGCGGCCACAGTCCCATTTTTAGCCCTTCCTATGTGATAGAGACGGTGCTTCATGCTTTACAGAATGCGATAGTTAGGACTGTTGGATTGTAAAACAACAAATTAAAACATGAATTTATTTAAAGGACAGTTCTTTATTCTGAGATTGCCCTTCTGTTCATGTAGGTGTTAAAATTTATTCCATTTTATATAATAACGATAAAAGTGAATGATAATTGCCCATTGTTATTAGTAAATGTTCCTTTTAACCACATGTAAAGTCCATAACACTAAGGTATTTCCCTGCCTCCACCAACAAATTTCTTCTTTTATGTTGTGTATGGGGTTGAATTTTATTGCCACAGTGACACCCAGATAGGAAAGCTACTGTTTCACATCATTTGCCAAAAATCTGGGCATTTTTATCCTTTTATCCAAAAATAGCCCTCAGGTTCTCATCGATATCTTATTTATTTGTTTATTTTATTTATAATTGTTATATTTATTGGGGTGACATTGACTGGTAAAAATTATATAGGTTCCAGGTGTACAATTCTACATTGCATCAACTATATATTGCATTATGTGCTCACCACCCAGAATCAGTTCTCTGTTCATCACCATATATTTGATGTCCCCTCCGTACCTCCCACTGTATTTATTAATGCAGCAAGAATGTTGGGTGAGCTTGTATGATAGTAATGTATTATTATTAATTCATCCATATTTTATTCAGATTTTCTTAGTGCCACACTGCACTTAGTCATTGTGTTTCATTAAGCTCCTTTTGGCATGGCTTGTCTCAGATTTTTCTTGTTTTGGATGACCTTGATAGTTTTGAGGAGTCCAGGTCAGGTATTTTGTAGAACACTCATATATTAGAATTTTATGTTTTTCTTGTGGTTGAACTGGGGTTACGAGCTTTGAAAGAAAGACCACAAAGAGAAGGTGCCATTTTTATCACATCCTATAAGAGGAAGTATACCATCCATATGATTTATGACAGTTGATATTGACCTTGATCACTTGCCAGAGGTAGTATTTGTCAGGTTTCTTCACCAAAAAGTTATTCTTCCCCACCCCTGTCTGTGCTGTAGTCTTTGGAAGGAAGTCACTATGTGTAGCCCACACTTAAGGGTAGAATAGCTACACAGAGTATTTGGAATTCCTCTGAACTGAAGACTTTTCTCTTCTTCATTTATTAATTATTCAATCATTTATTTATTATATAAATTTATGAATAGTTATTTTATATTTTGTGTTATAATTTAATACTACTTTATTTATTTTGATCCAATTGTTTCAGCTTTGGCCATTGAAGTTCTTTTCGTTGACTCTTGTATCCTTTTGACATATTCCCATTGTTAGAGCTTTTTTTTCTTACCGTAAGTACTTCTTTACTTTCTAACATTATGAGATGCCCCAAGCTCATCTTTTATATTTTCTATAATCAATCATTTCTCCAAGGAGTAGGGCTAATTTTTGAAGTATAATTTTATATTTTAACTAAGGGCCTTAGTTCAGGACAGGTCAAAGTCGGTTAGGAAACGTTAGTTTACTAGCATGTATGCATACAACTATCACCACACCCAAACTGTGTGGCTGGCTAGAAAAGCTCTGTCTATACACTCCAGCCACAAAGCTATTGGCATTCCAGTTTGGTTCCAAGATTCAGACAGCCTGTTATCTTCATTCCTCCGTAAACATTGTTATGAATGATATAACAGACAGGTTAATTACAGATGAGAGAAAACAAACCCAAACATTTTCACTCCAAATTCTCAGCAGTATTATATGAGAAAGAAACTGATGGTTAGACATTGCTTTTCAAACCAATAAGTGCACACCCCAAGCTACACACTGTCTGGCCAAGGAACAGGCAATATCAAAGTGCTATCTTACAGGATCAGCGCATTTATTTAATATTTGAGGATGTGAGGGAACCAGCTGTTATTAAAGCTAATGGGGTAAAATTTAATTTTCAAATGAAAACAAGTTTGATGATATATGAAAATTTTATTATACTTAAAATAAATAAAGCATACAAGTAATTTTCTATTGGTAAGGCTGGCTTCAAGCTACCTTTCCATATTTGGAGGATCTTCTATCACTATTAGTGATCTGATGCAACATTTAAGAAATGTTGATGTGGTTTCCTAATTGAAACTGGAGTAATAGTAAATTATCACTAATTAATGAATGGTTCTTTAGCCAACAGTTAAAATGGTTTGTTTTGTTATTTTGTTCTGGAAAGCCAGTCATTCAAGAATTGAACTGACCCCCAGAGGAAATGCATAGCTCCTGTCTGGTCTCCTTGATTCCGTTCCAAAAAAGAATTACTGATACGGATGGGATAGTTAAAGAACCCAGACTTGGATCTTGTTTTGCTTTGAGGTTTTGTCTGTTGAGATTTTTCTTGCATTTCCAGGACATAAGGCTGGAAGGTAAGGGGAACTGCCCAACCTCGGTCAGGTCTGGCCATGTTGTTTTTGGGCTTTCCCATTTTTCTTGGACCCATCAGTAGTAGTTTCCACTCAGGGATCCCTCCTCCCTGAAAAGTTGTAGAGTAGGCAATCTGGACCAGCTCCAGATTTTTCTACTATATATCTAGATCCATATGTCAATAGTCTCTTACTTCTTTTTATGGGCTAGCTATCTCTTCCTTAAACTTGCCTTTCCCTCTAAGTAAGAAGCAAAGGAACAAACTGTGAGTGTGGGTTTAGGGAGAAACAACAGTATAGAAAGTCTCTTGACCTTTTCTGGTTTCTTTACAATGCACTACTTACTATAAAATATGTCCTTCACATAATTTAATCCAATTAAAGGAGGTTGTATTGGATATTGGAGCAAAAGCCTTATAGTAATAAGAAGTAGTACTTTACTTAGCCTTGAGCTCAGGAATTTAATTTGAAGGTGGAGATAGAGAAAGGGATGTGGTTGGCAATGCCATAACAAGGTTCAAGACTTTGGATTTGGGGTCTAGTTTTCAGTGCCAACGGAATGCCAATCAGACATGAATTATTACCATACCCAAGTATTTTGTGTAGCAAGAGGCAGTATTTCATAACATTATTATAAATTGTCAAAAATATATATTAATCCAATAATTTATGCTTTGGAAATTGCTTGCTTTTTTTTTTGTTTTTGTTTTCTAATTGAACAATCAGTGTCTTAAGAAATTTTTGAGAGGATCTATAATAATAGGGTGGATAAAAAATGTGACTCATTTTTATCAATGTAGTAAATGATATTTATTATCAAATGTTCTCGCATTTGTATTTATTATTGTAATTCCAAAGTTTACTCGGGTTGACAAAAGGCATACTAGTTAACTCAGTATCTATTTAGAAGGATGTATCTAGAAAGAAAGAAAAAACCCATTAATAGGTAAACGTTGTTGATCAAGAAAAAAGAAGAAAGTATGAAGAAAAGAGCTTTTCCATGCCTTGATAAAGAGGTTAAATGCTTTCTGGTTAAAGGATATAAAAAAAAAAAAAAACACCAAGAAAGACTCCCAGAGGGTGATTAGCAGAATAGTGAGAATTATGCATTTTTAAAACACTCACTAATTAAGTGGGTTTCAGGTTTGTTTGTTTGTTTGTTTGTTTAAGATTTATTTTTATAGTTTTTGACAGAGAGAGAGAGAGAGATACACAGACAGAGACAGGGAGAAGTGGGAGGGCCCAGAACAGTCTTCATAGTTGCACATCATTGGTTTTTCCACATAGTTTCATTCCACAGGTGGGCGGGGCTGCACAGGGCAGGAACTGGGCCAGGGTCTCGCCCCAGTGAGAACCGAACTGGGGGCGCTCCCCAGTTCAGCATATGGGTCCCCACAGGCCGGGGCCGGGATTCAATCCTCAGTCCCTGGGGCTGCAAAGTGAGCACTTAACCCACTGAGCCATCCTGGCTTCCCCGGTTTCAGGTTTTATTAACAGAATATAATAGAGGCAGAGAATTTTATCACAATAGAAGCAAACTGAGAACAAAGGTTATAAGGGTACGTTAGATATTATACAAAAACCAGAAAGTTAATGTCATGGTTACAGTGTCTTGCTCTTCTCTTTCAATAAGAACGACAAACTTTAGTTAATTATAGAGGATGAGTATTTTTTTTTTTGACAGAGAGAGAGAGAGACTGAGAGAGACAGAGAGAGAGAGAGAGAGAGAGAGAGAGAGAGACAGACAGAGAGAGAGACAGAGAGAGAGAGAGAACTGAACTGGGGGAGCGCCCAGTTCAGCATATGGTTCCGCACAGGCCGGGGCTGAGATTTGATCCCCGGTCCCTGGCACTGCAAAGTGAGCGCTTAACCCACTGAGCCATCCCAACTTCCCCTGGGTCTGGGTCTTTATTTTAACTGCTCTCATGTGATATATGAAATTCATTTCTATTCTAAAACACAGCATAGAGTTCAATAGCACATCTGTTCCATGACGTCTTGACAGGGATCATCTTACTCATGTGAATTAACATGAGTTGGTTTTCAGAAAGATACTGGTAAACACAGATCATTTTCAAGTGCATTCTTCAGTGATTGTCTACCCTCATAATATACATTAGCCTTTCACATTTCCTCATTTCTTCCTATTGACTGCCATATCTTAGTAGTATTTTATTTATTTGGTCAATTTATTCATACTAGAGTTAAATATATAAGAAAATGTTATTGATTAAAGTAAGAGTTCCAAAATGGTAGACTAGCAAGGAAAATTGAACCTATAGACATATTCTATTTGATCCATTTAATATTAGGAGGATCTAGAAATATCACATAAAATTTTAGATATTTGGGTTTTCTTTTAAAATTGGACCTGAATTTCATGTGATTAGAATTTGCCAGAGCAAAATATTAGCATGCCCCCCTTTAGATAAATCCTACCCCTCTGTTGCTTACACGTAGCCAATTTCACTTGTTCAATACCTACTTGCCCTTGTAGTTAGTGAATATGTAGTACATGGATTAGATTTGTGTGGTGGTAGTGGTAGTGGCGGTGTGCATGTGTTTATGAAATAAGCATTTAACCAAGGTGGCTTAATATTAACAGTCTGAATCCATGTGAGTTAAGAGTTTATAGATTGTGTTAATTTGTGTGTTCAGCATTAATCAAGGGCCTATCAATATTAAAAAAATCATTTTAGTGATAAACGAAACAGATTTCTAATTATAAATATCACAAAAAGAGAATTTCCTGTATCCACAAGATACATACTAATCCCATGAGACATTTATCCCTACTTTGTTTTCTTCCCTCTTGAGTTTTTCTTCTCCAAATGTATCACAGAAAAGTCATAACCTATTTTTTAAAAGAAAATTTATTTTAGATTAAGTGATAACATGATTTTAAACAAAAATAGAGATCAGTATGAAAATAGAACAAATTGTACACATTAAAATAGCTTTCCCTCAAAGCATTTCAGAATCATAAAAAAATACAACACAAGAGGCAGGGGTTTAGGTGAGGATATGAATGAACATGGACTTTGCAGAAAACAACTAGTCTACATTTCAGAGTTCCAGGCTCCGTTTCATGCCACCCATGAATAATTTCTAAAATGTCAACAATCTGCATTATTTGCTTTGAAAAAAACATATGAAGTTTAAATCTAAAGTGAAATGAGAACTATATAATCTTAATACCAATAGCAAATTCCTCCCATTATTATTCTCTATTAAAAGTCACATTGAATATGAAGTTTAAATCAATGCAACAAAAACTGAACCATAGCTATTATCTGTGATACTTGGTATAGTAGACACAATGGATGGAGATGGAGAAAATAAAAATGGAAAGGCTTTAAAAAACATACACTACCTGTGCGGTACTGAAATCTTAGAAATAAATATGTTTTGTTTTTTTTACAGAAGTTTATTAAAAAGTACACATTATATAAAATTAGAATACTTTGAGAAAGAGGCAAGAGAGATGCATGTATTTTTATTTCTCTATTTTGGAATGCCTGCATCCCTATTATAAAAACATGTAATCTTATGTACTTTCCAATATAGTAACAGCCTCAGATTTTACTTACAATATCATTTGAAGAAAAATAGCTTATAGTAGCGTCTTTTAGAGCATTAGGGTCCTAAAATGACATTCAGTTCTGTGTGTTTCCTGGTCACTCATTCCAAGGTATTGCTTGAACATTATCCATCTTTTTTTTTTTTTTAACAGAAGGTAATAATAATTAGAAGTTTACTGATGGTTCTTACTGGCATCAGTAATAGCTGATTTAGTTTGAATCATACAATATATCTATCAATACTCCTCAGTATTGTAATAGCTTAAAAGAACATTGGGTAGAAAGATACCACCTGCCAAAGGCCACTAGATGTAAAAATCACACATATAAACTTAATTTTCCTGTGCTCCCCAGAAACCATATAACTAGGGCCTTCCAATCTGCTGAGCTGTTCTTTCATGAAAACCAAATAAAATACTTTGTATATTAAGTTTAAGCAAATGTATTTATGGTCTTAACTTACTGAAAAATTGGAAACACTCATTACGTCACCACTTGTAATTCAGTAACCTAATTCTTCAGTTTTTGCTTTCTAAATTAACACATAGCATTTCAGTTACCATTAGAAACCATGAACATGTCTCAAAAGCTATTCAAATGTCAAAGAATGTCTGCTAAAAAAGCAAACAAACAAACAAATTAAGCATAATAACTGCAAGCAACACACTTTCTTTCATTACAGATACAAATTTCAATAATAGTAACAACAATTCTTAAGTTAAAAAAAATCCACAACATAATTTAATACTAAATTGTTGAATCTCCTGATTAAGCTATGGTTAGCTTTAACTCATAGGGCTAAAGTCTGTTTTACAATACAGAAAATGTTATCAACCTACTAAGATTATAAAATGAGGGTATTTCCCACTAGGTAGATTATCAACAGCACTCTCATTACGCAGCATGGCATTCTTTTTCTCAAAGTAAGAAACCAAATTAAAGTATATGTTCCTACCCCCCACCAGCAAGCACTAACATGATCCTTCCACCAAGTTTTAAGTTTCTCTCAGTTACAGTCCTGTCTTAACCATTCCTGCCTTCCTTATGACCCAGATTGCTATATGGGCAGCCTCACACACACTCATTCTATCCTTTGTGCCATGTCCTAGAAATGAAGTTACCAATCCTTCGTCTTGATAGTTGGTCAATAATTAGCACTGCATTCTTATGGGGAGAGGGCACAACTGCTGGGCTCATCTCTTTTCTTTTGTGTTTTTATCATCCTTTATCACCCAGTGGGCAGCAGTTGGCCATAAACCACAATTTAGAAGGCTTTAATGTCTCTGGCATTTCTTTGCTTTCATGTCAAACAAATCTATCTGGGAAACACAATTGAATTAGAAAGGTAATAGATTTCACAAAATTAAAATCTAAAAGTGACATTCTCATTAAAAATGGAACTCAAATTTTATAGAAGTAAGGTGTCTAAGATCTATTGTTTTCATTCATCATTTAAATCAGAAGGCAAATAAGAGCGAACAAAGGACCTGAAACTTCGACTAAGTTGGGAGATCAGGCCATGGTCTTTATTAGAATGTTTTTACTATGCAGACTTACAGATATCTCTTAATGATGATATAGCACCATTTCACCAGCCTTCAGAATTTCCAGAATAGGGATAGAATTGGAAAAACTTTTTGACTCTTCATTGTAAGATGTTTGCCTTAGTTAGAAATGGTCAAGTCATAAATATACTTTGTGTAGAAAGGAAAAAAAAAAGGAGGGGGGGGATGAATGTGAGGACAGAGAGGAAAAGAGAACCTGTAGTAGTTTCTTCACCTGTGTCACTGCAAATCACCTATCAGGGCTTTCTAGATCTATCCTTACTAAAAATTAAAAAATAAAATAAGGTTTCTGATTGAAGTGGAACAAAACTACTACTATACTATATAAATCCACTAAAAGCAATCAGATTTTGCATTCTGTTTTAAAATTCTCCTAACATGTAGTAAAATGTAACCATTAAGCTTATGGGGAGTTTTTCCATGAACACTGATTTCTTCACAGGCTTCACAAGGTGTCACATTTTAAGAGGGTTTGAAAATATGAGTGTTTGGGTAGATGAGGTATCTTGCAAAATCCACTGAAAGTGGAATATGCTAGTAGAAACATTAGTCTCCACATCTTTCGAGATGAAACCTAGAATTGTAACTATAAAGTACTGAAACTGATCTCACCAGCCATCCATGAAAATCACCCTTAACCCAGATGGGACTCAATATCTTCTATCCCACAAAGTTTGTGAGGATCAAAGACAATGCATCTGAAAGTGATTTAAAACTCTAACGTGCAATACAAACATGTTCTATCATTACCATTAATCACTTGAATGCAGTTTTACCACTTCAGGTTCTTATGCAGGTGAAACAGAATTACTATTAAGTTATAAACACAACATATGCCATATAATCATGACTGTACTTCTTTGGCCAAGATCTGTTCATTTTGTAAACAAGAAAATTGTTTGGACCCTAGAAGTGGGTTGGGTTCAAGGACTGGAATTTTTCACACTGAAAACAGGATACATTATAGTGCAAACGAAAGGAAATAGAGGGAAACTACTGGATTTCATTTTGGCATTGCTTTGAAAATTTGAACATCTTTGAGTTGTTTTTTCATGCTTCAGTTCCCCACCTGCACAGTTTATATCCTCTTGTGTAAATGTACCCTGAGCTTTAGCACTTGACCAGTATCAACACAGGACTACATGCCATTACTTACTAACACAAAGAGAATTTATGTGATTTTTTTTTTTTTTAGCCACAGTTTCTCCCCCATATATGAAGCCTTCAGTGGATCTTCCAGATGGAACAAGCCATTCTCTCCGCATTCCTTGATTGTAGAACATACCAAATTTTATTAACAATACTTTTTTGAGGATCCTTGGTATCAATTCTACTCGACTGTGAGCTTCTCAAAGGCAGATTTTGAATCTCGTAACTCCATGATCAAACACAGTGGCTGGCACAATGTGATCAATAGTGTGCTGCTTCTCTCACCTCAGAGGCGTTCTGAATATCCATGATGTATCGTAACTGTCTTTTATACTATATAAGACGGTATAGTATAAGCATCACTTAAGAATTTTGTAAAGAAAACAAGACGATACAGCCAAATTATCTAGGTTCACAGTACAGAAGAAAATATTTATGGGTATTTCTATTTGTAGAGTATATTAAGGTTTAAATTATTCTATGAAATAGGTATTTAATATTTTATAAAGTTATTATTTAAATTTTAATTTTACTTATGAAGAATAATATAGCAGTTATGGTGTTCTGATATGCTAAGTAAATCTTTGATAATTCCCAATTCTGAGAACAGCAGTAACTAGATGATTATACTGTTATTTGGGAAGAAGTTGGATGCCTTAGAAAACAAATGTATTTGTTAGAAATAATTAAAGAGATACATTTTAATTCAAATTTCTTCTACCCAATAATGTGGAATATGGCAATAAAGAGTCACAAACCAAAACAAAACCCAGCGGGGTCTATGAACGTATTTTGGAAAGAAATGTAAGCTTTTATATCAGCTGCTTAGAGAATGCCAGCTCTGAAACATCTTATATACCATCAAGAATGTGTCTTAAAAAAAGATGTTATATTATTTTTATGTCTAGGGATAAAAATATAAACAAGTAAAACTAGTTTGCAAAATTAAATATATACTAATATTCATGATTTGTAAGTACAAACTAACATTTCCAGTTAATTTTTTTCCCTTCCCTTTTCTTCTGGTCTAATTATACTACACAGATAAATCTTCCTTTTTTTATTTCCACACTTCTATAACCTTTTTTTTCAGAAAATTTCCCCAAAATGCAGTACCTGCCTTTGGTGCAGGAATGCAACGTGAGTGGTATTCTTGAGAGTATCAATATTGAACATAGCTTAATCAACAAGGGAGCACTAAGTTCTTACAAACCAACGCATGAATATCATGCATATAACCTCTGTAAGTGTAAGATAGGCAACATCCCATAACTGAAATTGCATGGCTACTTATATCTCAAAGAAGTGTTCAGGCAGTGCCTGTAAAACCATAGACTGGCAACCCAAATGTTATTCCAATGCTTTTATTATTCACAAGTTAACGTCACTCTATTGAACGTCTGATTAGTTATGGCCATAAGTCAGGAAATAAACAACGATGCCAAAAGCAATAAAAAATGAAGGACACCCTCGGATAAAACTAAGCCCACATACCATTAGTGATGTCATGCAGTTTCTGAGATACCATAGAAAAATCTTTTCTTAATATTGATAAGAAAATTATGCATCAGTGAAAATGCAGGCTTAAAAATATAGTACTGAGTGTTTCAATTTGTGATGTCTTCACTGGTGAGGGAAAAATGGAATTCTTATAACTAAAGACAGCTGATCTATTGGGTATTGTTGATGGCTCCCTAACTGAGCTTAGTATTTAATGATGCTGTACAAATAAAAAGCAATGGGGAAAATACGAAATATCTTTATTAAATGTCATCCTGGAAAGTATTTGATGGATGGAAGAGAGTCTAATGCATTTTAAATAAATGCATATCATACTATTACATATAGTAAGTCTTAAAAAATTATTACTTAGATGCACAGTCTTTGTAGTGGTAGACATGGCACTGTGAAGGAAGTTGGATTTAGAAGCTATTTTCTATTATACTTGTCAAGTGATGGAGTTACTGTTAGTCATATTGTAATGTCCTTTCAACTTTGGTACATTCAGTGCAAAATATTTTGGGGGATTTTTGTACCTTTATAAAAATAAAAGGCCCTTTTGTTCCCTTGAGAGTGCTTAAAAGGATACATACCAGCATGATGCCCAAGTAAGCATGGAACATGAAAATTGAACAGGTGATACATATAGTAGGATAGGTATGTTCTTATATACATCTTAACATAAATATAATGAACCTATAAAAAATAAACAGAACTCACTGTGTATTTTTTTTCCTGATGGTCTGTGGTTAGTTGCTAGTTATTTAAAATTGTTTCATGCACTATAAAGCATAAAATCTGTCATTAGTAATTCAATGTATAACAGTTTGTCCTCAGCCATAATTACAGATACACCACTTTGCATATACATTGTCATAGACCACCTTATTGCAAATCTTTAAAGTTATCTCACATTGACTTGGTTTCATTTTCATTCATATCCCATGAAAGCTGAAACCTATAGTGCACACCATGCAGGCACGCATAAGCAAGAAAATGAATATTCTGTTATAGCTTAGGGCTTAAATGAATGTACTTTCAGGAAATATATTCATTTTTATTATATTATTTAACTTGTACTAATTTGGAGATTGGGTCAAGTACTGCCAGTTTGGCTTGAACCACGTTCAAAGGTAAATTTCAAGATGCTTCTAAGTCCCTGAAAGTTACCCATGGAACTGATCATGTACAGGTTCATCTTTATCTTGGAACATTACAAACAGAAATATGTTTGGCAGCCAAGAACAGTTGATTGAAAGACTGTTGGGTTATTCCCTGGGCATCAAGCACACCCAAATCCTTTAAAGAGGACTCATCAGCACTATCCATTCCCCAAAGTGACACAGCACATGATCCTGGAAGATAACAGCACTCAGTTTTACTCTAATGGAAGCATACTCTTAAAACTTCCAATGTCAGACATTCTTCTAGAGGGCAATTTCTGAAACTGTCTGTCCATATGGAGCCAGGCACTGTGCTTCCAAGTCACTCAAGTCCAAAGGTACTGGTCTCTTCAACCGCTGTTAAGAGTTTTTCATAAAGCATGGAGAAAGATGGGTAAGGGGGAAGATCCAGACGGTTAAAACAAGTGTGAGCTCTGCAAACAGAAAAAGGCACATAGTTTAGAATGCTTGTAGTGAAGTGAGATTGTTTCATATGCAGGTGTGTCTGTGCATGTGTATGTATGTACATGCATGCAAATGCACGCTTCTTTTTTATATGCAATTTGGTTTGTTGTCAATTTTCACAATCCTTTCATAAACAAACTGAAAACATTTTGACTTAGAAAATTCAGAACTGAATTTCTCTTAGGGAAGCAGGACATTTAAAAACATTTTCTTTGGGATGCTGTGATGACTCAGCAGGTTGAGTGCTCGTCTTGCAGCCCCAGGGTCCGAGGATTGAATCCCAGCCCCAGCCCATGCGGTCCCATATACTGAACTGGAGAGTGCCCCCAGTTTGGTTGTCATTGGGGTGAGACCCCAGCCTGGTTCCTGCCCTGCACAGCCCCGTGCCCATCTGTGGAATGAAAACTATGTAGAAAATTAATGACGTGCAACTATGAAGACTGCTCTGGCCCCTCCTTCTCTCTCTCTTTCTGTTAAAAACAATAAAAATAAATCTATAAAAAATGTTTTCTTTATATTTTTACAACAATTTAAAATCTATATTATGTACATATTTGTTTAGTTGTCTAAGAATTACAAAGACAAGGGCTTTTTGTTGTTATTGTTTCTCTATTGATGTTACTTTTTACAAAAGATATGAATATAAGCTCTTGCAACGTAATTCATTTTCAGAGTTGGGATTTGCTTGGATGTCTGTCAGAAAACCTACAATTTTGCATGTCTTCATTTTGTTGGGCAGGGAAGAGGACCCAGTATCTCTGAAGACCCGCCTCATGGGGCAGCGTCTTGAGAAATTCCCTGGCTGGATTTTCCTGTTGTAGTCAGTGCACCATTGTTACTACTTTGAATCCTATGCTATCACCTGTTTTCTTGTAAATCACAAATCAAAGTAATGGTCATTTAAATTATTACAATAAGTATTCTTTTTCAGAAATACCTTCTCATCTGCCAAGATAGGGGAAACAATATGCTTTCCTGTTATTTGCACCTGAATCACAATTTAAAAAAAAAAAGTCTTCAAATAGTACATCTTATCAGGATGCAAATCTGTGCCTTGACAAGGAATAGGAAGCACTTTAATCTGAATGTACAACAGCTTGTTTGTTAGAGCTAAACAACTTTGCCTTAAAAATATGCTCCTGGGGATGCCGGGATGGCTCAGAGGGTTCATCTTTAAGCCCTGGGGTTTGAGAATTGCATCCCTGCCCCAGCCTACTCAGACCCACGTGCTAAACTGTGGTGTGCCCCCAGTTCGGTTCTTGCAGGGGCAAACTTCCCATGTGGGAGGCTCCCAGCCCAGTTCCTGCCCTGCGTGGCCCTGTGTCCACCTGTGGAGTGAAACTATATCAAAACTAATGATGTGCAACTGTGGAGTCTGCTCTGAGGCCTCCCCCTTCTCTCTTTCTCTCTCTGTCTCTCTCTGTTTCTCTGTCATAAACAACAACAAATAATTTTTTTAAGTGCTCCTGAATTAATATGGAATTTTAGAAGCTAATAATTATTAATGAGTTATTTTTACAAAGTCACACATTAAAATTTTGTTTTTACAAATAACTTTAATACTTGTGAAATAAATATTACATAATTATGTTCCTAGGTGCAGTACAGTGTAGTGGGACAGTCAGAGGTTTGAAATTGTACAGGCTTGGGTTTGAATTCTATTATAGCTCTACCAACCAGATGTACGATTTGGGGTGAGTTATTAAAACTATCTGAGACTCAATTTTCTCACCAATAAGAAGATAATAATATCAATCATTTCAGAAGAATATGAGGATTAAATGAAGTGAAAGAAACATATTTAATGCAATGCGTGGCTCACAGTGCTTGACCAGTTAATAAGATATGTATTGTTAGCCACACTTCATTACCATCAAAAAGATTTACTCTAATTGCCTTCATTAAATTGCTAAAAGCTAATCATGACTCATGGAAATTACAAGGTAACAAAGAGATAATAAAGCAGATGTGTGGCCACATGGTTTACTAGAAATAGAAATGTGAAGGGGCTCTGTTATATATAAGGATATCAGTTTTAGGACGTACAGTATTGGTTCAGAGTTTACGACTCTTGTTACTGCAAACTCTAGGACACAATGAGGGAAATCATCTAATTTTTGCAGCCAAACATTTTTTTTTCCAATATAATAAAGCTATTTCTGAATTGTATTTAACATAATTTTTATTATATGTCTTTTTACACTGGAAACTCAACTTGGGCCTCAAGGAAAAGGTTTTACTTTTTTAAAATAATTGAACTAGCATACTAAACCATACTAAGAATGGTTTAAAGTCTATCTCATGTGATACACTGGAATAAAAATATTAAGTGCAAACTCCATCCCTGTTCTAGGGAGAGGGGAGGAAGAAGCAGAGAAATGAAATACGTTTTGAATATAATTATATTCCAGATTTTGTGTTATGTGTTAGACACATAACATTCATTATCCTATTAGACTAAAAGATGGTACTTCTTTAATAAAATTAAAAGAAATTTTTTTCCTTTAGTTACCAATAAGACATCATCTTTCCCCAAGTCAGGTTACTTGTAACATATCTGTTTTATAATCTACATGTTCAACTTCCTTTAATGTTTTTTATTGTAATAAAATACACATTATAAAATGTATATCAACCATTTTTTTAATGCACAATTTTGTAGCATTAAGTATATTCACATTGTTCTGAAACCATCACCACCATCCATCTCTAGAACTTTTCATTTTTCCAAACTGACATTTGTACCTACTAAGTACTAACTCCCACCCTCTCCTGTCCCTGCAATCACCATTCCATTTTCTGGCTCTATGAATTTGACTACATGTATATGGAATTGTATAATTTTTTTTTATTCATTTATTTCACTTAGCATAATGTTTTCCAGGTCCATGGCGTATCATGAGCCAGAATTTCCCTTCTTTTTAAGGCTGACTAATATCCCACTGTATGTATGTATGTATGTGTGTGTGTGTGTGTGTGTGTGTGTGTATATATATATATATGTATGTATATATGTATATATATACACACACACAAAATGTATATGTATATATATATGTGTATATATATACATATATATATATATATATAACAAAATGTGGTGTGTGTGTGCGTGTGTGTATATATATATATTCTTTATTCATCCATTGACAGACATATGAGTAGCTTCCATCTTTTGGCTATTGAAAAAAATGCTATGATAAACACTAGTGTACAAATAATTCTTCGAGTTTCTGCTTTCAATTTTTGTGTATATATATACCCAAAAGCGAAATTGCTAGATCATATGGTAATTATATTTTTAATTTTTAAAGAAGCTACCATAGTGTTTTCCATAGTGACTATACCATTTTACATTTCCACCAACAGTGTGCAAGGGTTCCAATTTTTCTATACCCTCAACACCACCATTGTTTTGTTTGTTTTGATAATAGCCATCCTAACCAGTGTAAACTCCATTTATCATTTAGGTTTTAGGATTTCTTATTTTTTTATATGAAAACTAAAAAATAAAGAGATTAAGTCGTGTGTTATCTCCTTCTAATCTCTTCTAGCCTGTTCACTTTTTCATTTATTTATGCACCTCATTTATAGAGCAATATGAATCCGGTTGTTATCTATTTCTAATACATTGTCTTTCTCTCTTCAGTGTATTGCTAAGAAACATGTTACAAAGGCGATCTTTCTTGTTTATACCTAATAAAAGGTTTTTCTTGCCTATTTTTTACTTTTGGCAGTGCTGGTATATCAAAAATCTCATGGACACAGTCAATAGTTTAGTGGCTACATGAGGGTAAGCAGGGAGAGGAATGGGGGAGGATGGAGGGGACATTAATATATATGGTGATAGAAAAAGAACTGACTCTGGGCGGTGAGCACATAATATTCTACATAGATGATGTAGAATTGTACACCTGGAGCCTATGTAACTTTTACTAACCAATTTTGTGTCCCCAATACATTTAACAATTTATTTTTTAGAAAGCCTGATAGGACAACTTTCAAGAGAATTCTTTTCAAAGAGTAACTCATTTATATAGTTATAATCTTGAGCAGATATGTGTGAATTCATTTTTGTGAACTGAATCATATTAGATGAACTAGGAAATAAAAGTAATTTAAGGCAACCCTTTCTCCAGATAAGCAATAATCCCTAATATTTTATTTTCTTAGGACAGGACACAACTGTAGGTGAATGTATCTATCACACTCTAGTCCAGACTGTTTCATTTTTCTTGACAATCCAATATTACCCGTTAATTTAAGGTTTATTTTAATTAATCAAGAATTAACAAAATAATCCCTTACATAGGAATGAGAATTCATAAATAGTAATGTTTTAAGTCCTCAATTAACTTCTTAAACACATACACAGACTGAATGCTGAATATTAATCCATTGTGGCCTTGCAGGCAGAATTCTAAGATGATCTGCCATGACCCATACCTTTGTATAATTCCTATCTCTCGAGTGTGTGTGAGACCTGTAACTCACTCTTAACCAATGTAACATGGCAAAGGGGGAGATATGTTGCAGATGTCACTGAAGTCCATAATCAATTAATTTTACATCAATTAATAAGGTAATTATCCTGAGTGGGCCTGACTTAATTAGGCAAGACCTCTAAAAGAGCTCCTAGAGGACAGAGACTCTCACTGTTGCTGAATTTGAAGAAGTAAGCTGCCATGAATTCTATAGCTGCGAGGAATGGATTCTGCCCACACCCTAAGGGAGCCTGGAAGCAAGTCCTTCCCTAGTTGAGCCTCCAGATGAGAATGCATTCCAGCGGACAACTTGATTTCAGTTTCGTGAGAGGCTGAGCAGAGGACCCAGCTAAGCCAGAACTGGACTCCAGATTCACAGAAACAGTGATATTATAACTATGTGTCTTTTTAAATTGCTAAATTTGTGATAATTTATTATGCAGCAACAGAAAATTACTACAGGCTTCAAAGTTGTAAAACGGTCCAAGAAATGGTGGTAAATGTGATAAAAGTGATATGATAGATTCCCCCCTATCAAGGGCAGGTAGTGGGGGCAAAGGTGGGAGCAAAGAGCTGTTCTTTCATTCTCCCAGATATCTGAGCACAGAAACAATTATTCTGTATGTCTTTCTGTAGTTTCTACACTATCTCTATAGACACTATAGTATCTTATCCAGTAAATCCATAAGTCTGAGTACTCTTTTCTCTACAGATTCAGTTCTCAACACACAAGGAAGGACTGGACAACCATTTTTGATAACTCCTCAGTCATAACATAATCACTATTGCTGATACGTAATATAAGGCTAGCACTGCTTCCTAATTTACATTTGGTTGCATAATATACAGTTACCACAATAGAACTTTCCTTCTGTACAAACTGAACAGCTTCTCTGAAAAATGTTTCATGAGGATGAAGAAAGTATATATTGTGGAGGGGAAAACTGGGCAGAAAGATTAAATGATTTTCCCAAGGCCAAAGCTGAGTCAGTAGTCAAATCAAGAATAGGACCTCAACTTCCTAGGGGAAGTCCAACATTAAAATAAAGCAGAGAGGCTAATGTTCATTGGCTCTGTTCTCTCACTTTTGGAAGTCTGAATGTTAATTTCATCCCACTCCTGATAGTGAACTGCTAGCCCTCAACATCCTACCAAATTATATACATTTGGATGACAGGGATCAGCAAAACAAAGCTTCAAATACGTTTTTAAATGCATGATCCAATCACAATATACAGTTGCTCTGGGGGAAATCATCCTAATTGGGTCAGACCAGAAAATTCTGGGAGATACCAGGGTATTTTTAGGTGCTTAGTTCTATCTCAGGCTCACCAGAAAGCAAAAATATTCAGAGAGATGCATTAGAGTACATCAGAGTCACCTAAGAAGCTTGTTTACAATGGAGAGCTTTGGCTGCACCTCCTGAGCTTCTAACTCAGAAAGTTTGGGATGGGCCAAAGGATCTGCATTTTAACAATCACTCCAAGTGAGTCTGATGCAGCTGGTCTCCAATACTGGAGAGACAGCAAATGGATTAGAAATAAGATATCTACATTGACACTGGCTACCCACACCAACATTTTGTGTGCTTGCAAAAATTTCAAAACTCCTTATAGACAAGGCAGTATTGCTAATCAGGAAATTGAGGAATAGTGTGGTTAAATAAATTGCCCAACATTTACTATCAACTTGCTGTATGAGCCAAGTTCAGAAAAAAAAAAAAAAAGAAAACAAAAAAGAAAAGAAAAACAACACACAACCCTCTGAGGCTTTTCACATCCCCTCTCCCACCCCATTCTATGTCCTAAGAAAACTCCAGAAGAAAAAAACAGGAGGGCCCTTGGACTATGTTGATATTGGCAGCAAAAGCACATCCAGTTATTCAGTCTTCATAAAAGAACATTTTTGAAATCTTTCAAAGCCAGCCACACTAAGGCTGTAATGAGTTTACCTCATTTTGATCTATGCTGCCAGAACCACTCAAGGAGGGCAGGTCTGAACTCGTCTTTGGGAAATCATACTGGCATCAATATAAAGATTTAAAAGCCCTTCAGACATCTGGTCTGGCTTAATAGATCTCTTGGTGCTTTCTGGATTCTTCAAATGTTAACCAGGAGGTCACATGCTTAACCTCTCTTCTTTCCTATAGATAGACAAGTCAAACATCCAAATCCAGTGAGCCGAAGTATCACATTTACATTTATATTTTCATAGATCAACTAATTAATGTATTTTTCTCTGTGTGTACTTTTTAAATTAATTTATTCCCCACTTTCTCAGCTGTGATTTTTGGTCGCTTATAAAGACTCAAGACAAAGAAGAAATTACAATCAGCATTTTAAGTTGAGAGAAAAAATAAAACAAGGAGAAAATCATAGGCCTCATTTTATCTAGTAGATGTAGTCCTGGAAACAAAATGTATTTGAACCTAATAAATCCTGTTTATTTGCATTATAATTTAGGAAGTGTTTTGTTAAAACTCCTTTTTTCTTTTTTTCTGATTGGCAGTAGTGCCTAATCCTTCAGATTTCAGTTTCCTTACTCTGATTCTCACCTCTTCAACAACTAATAAAAAGCACCCACATTTTCATCAAGTAATTAAAAGAATTCTGGAAAATACCCAAGGGATCTTGGAACATACCACTTTATAAAGTCAAGATTCCTTTGGAAATATGAGTATTCCAGACTCAATTTACCTGTCAAGCCCAAATTTTACCTATCCATTTTACCACAGGCTTCCCCTTAAGGCAATCAGGTGTGTCTGCAGTTCTAGCTATCAGGGCATGCTGACGGAAGGAGCAGAATCCGCCTGGAGCCAGGTTATGGAGTAAGCCATGGTTCCCAAGTGGTGATATGCATACCCCCGGAGTACGTGCTGGGCCAGTCCGGGCTTTGGGAAAAATAATCAGCAATGGTGAAAAAAACAAGTAAAAAATGCAAAACATTATTTATGGAACAATAAATGTTAAGCTTGAATCTCCGTTAATGGAGACACTTTAAAATTAGATCACATAGCAAATGATGATAGGTGAGGGTGTGGCTGTGAACCACTTCCCCTAAATCTCTCTTCTATCAATCATTACCCACAATTTCAGAACAATCTGTTTGCAAAGTTTCTAGAACTTCCCCAAACATGTAAGTACAATATTAGACAGACTGATCAGTTTAGTTACTGAGTAAGAGTAAAGAATCTGGGAAGCTGGGATGGCTCAGCAGGTTAAGCGCTCACTTTGCAGGCCCAGGGTCCAAGGATTGAGTACTGGTCCCACCCAAGGCCAATGAAGACCCATATGCCAATGGTTCTTGCTGGGGTGAGCTTCTCACGTGGGAGGTTCCTGGTTCAGCCCCCAGCTTGCAGGGGAATGCTTCCCATGAGGGGAAACCTCCCCAAGCCCCCTGGTTCCCACCTGTGTGGAATGAAACCCTGTCGAAAACTGCTGACATGCAACTATGGAAACTGCTCTGGGTCCTCCCCCTTCTGTGTGTGTGTGTGTGTGTGTGTGTGTGTCTGTCAAAAATAATAAAAATAATCTTAAAAAAATTAAAATATAAAAATGCAAAGAATCTTTAATCATAATTTTTTCAAGTAGTTTTTTAAGTTTAATGTTTAATATAGTTTGTTATGATTGGCAGTGATTTTTAAACACGTCAGTTAGAACTTTTACTTCTTACACCTTCATAAAAAATAAGTGCCGCAACAAGGTTAATTCAAGTCCGGGTTTAAGACTGCATCTTACATCTTTTAAGCCTGATTTCAAGAAACTTTAAGTACATCAAAGCAAGCTCAACATCTCACTAACAAAGTTTCAATCGGCTAGTGATTGGCATAAAAATTATTACAGACTTTTCAGATAAAAAATTAATACTATGATTAATAATAAATTAAAAGTTGGTTAAATATTTGATCATCATTATCAGTATTGAACTGTGTTACCAATATTGTAAAATTAAATCTGTGGTTTGTACTTTTAGTGTAGTAATTTTTCTTTACTCATTTATTACTTCATTTCCACTATTTTACATTAAGGTAGGCACTGAACAAAAGTGTCAGTATTTAAAAACAGCTGTTTTATTTTTTTTTTAAAGGGGGTACAATTTATGGAAATGGGTTTACCGGTAAAAGGGGTACACAAGTGGAAAAGCATTGGGAACCATGGGAGGAGGTAAAGGGGGGCTCTCTTTGGGCTCTCTAGGGCCTTCTAATTCAGTGCCCAATGAGTATTCAGGCCCTTTTACCTGTAGAGCCTCTTTTATTATTTTTCCCCTTGAAGATTCCTTATTCTGAAAGCTTGTCATTCCCATACAAAATGCCTTCATGGATAAAAATCAGTTTTGCAATTTGTATTACATTTAATTTATTCTTTCATTCCTTAAACAATACTGAGCTCACACTACATGTCAGGCATTGAGTTGTCTTCTGGTAGATGAGAATGAATAGTCTGGTTTCTTTCTACAATGAGTTTAACTTCAGGTAGCAAAATATGCAGATAGGACCCCCTAAATCTGTGCTGTGTACTAGAAGATCGGGGTGCCATGAGTAGGCACTGAAATCCAGCCAACCTTCAGCTCTGCTCACCAAACCAGGAGCCCTACCTCAGGGCTGCATTTCTCCAGAAGACTACTAGATACCTTTGTCTAATTAACCCAAGAGATTCATATAGGCTATTAGTGGCCCAGCACACAAACAGTTATAATACAATGAGTTACAAGTCTGCTCTGTAGAGTCAGGAAAGGATTTGTAGGTGTGTAGGGTTTTTCTGGATCAACAACAGGAGACAATGCTCCCAGGAGACTGCCCGGAAGTGCGAGGAAGCATTGCATCTTCAGGAAACCTGAGAAGTACAAAAGTTTGAGTGACAAGAGTCTAAGCTGGATCTGAAGTCAGGTAGGGAGGCAGGGCTACATCAGGAAGTGAGGTGTTTTCATGCAAAAACCTTTTCCATTTATTCCATGGATGAAAGGGAGCTAGTGACCGGGTGTGGGCAGTGATATGGCTGAGGTGCCATTAATCAAGACAGGAAGCATAGGAAATGGGTAAGGGGGTAGGTGAAGAATTCAGAGCTTATAATCAGCACGAGAAATCCAAAGTTATTCAATCACACTGAGTGATAAATTCAATTAAACCTATCTGGGGATTGTTTTGTTAGCCTAAATAGATTTATTAATACAAATAAAGATAAAATATTTGTAATTTCTCTTCTATCCCCACTAATACTTTCTTGGACCATGAGATTTAGAGCAAAAATTCTTGCTAAGAGTAGTTTACAAATATCTGTGTTTGTGGCAAAGCATAACCCCTGACCCTCACCTGTGTTCCATAAATGTGAATCAATGAAAAATAATTCTATGGCACTTACTGTATTTTGCTGTAAAAAATGCACTTTTTTGCCCAAATTTGTGAAAGAAAAATAAGGATGTGCATTATGCATGGGCAGCACTATTTCCATTTCTATATAATTGTTTTTAATATTTTTATTTATGCTTATGAATTAAAAATGTAACTCTGGAAATCAATAATGATATCCATATGCAAAATAATACCCTGAAATATAATTTTTTTATATAAAAAT
The DNA here is from genome assembly GCA_004027555.1 of Craseonycteris thonglongyai. Classification (NCBI taxonomy): domain Eukaryota; kingdom Metazoa; phylum Chordata; class Mammalia; order Chiroptera; family Craseonycteridae; genus Craseonycteris; species Craseonycteris thonglongyai. Next base: position 892 of record PVKE010000906.1, on the reverse strand, counting down.
TTTATACATAAAATTTCTTGTATATTGTATCTGTTCTTATGCTTTGTGCTTATTTGTTACATAAAATTTCTTGTACCACATGTTAAAAAATAAATGCTATAATTCTTTTATAATATAAAGAACAAGGACCTAAATATAAACAAATAAAAATTTGAATTAAAAAATTAAAACAGAAGATTTTTTACCTGAAAGTTTGGACCAAAAATATGGGTGCACATTATACATGGGAGCACATTATATAGAGCAAAATATGGTATTTCTTCCACTACTTATTCATCATATACCATTTGGTGGCAGTCATGTTGGTTGTCTGCTCATCTATTACTTCCCTCTCTGTGTTTTAAGGTCCAAAGATCAATTTATATCTCCCACAGGTTTTTGCAGATTGTAAACAAGTGATGAGTATCTAAAGGCTTGTTAGAGGAATTCAACTTACTATCTAATTAATATCTTAATCTAAAGTCTCATTAGATCATCTTGGATAAAATGCACTTGGATCCATAAATACAGTATGGAATGTTCCTAAAGTGGGAATTCTTGCATCCAGGAATATATAGCAGAAGACACTCTTCAAATTACTCATTATAAGCAGGTATTTTCAAATGCAGATGGCCTTGGAAAAAGATGAAGAATGCATACTTTTTTTAATGTAAGAATTTAAACTCAATAAAAGAAAACCCAGCAAAGAATAGTTCCAGGATGAGAACTCCTGGAAATCTAAACAAAATAGAAATATCCTGAGTAGATAGGGAACATGTCTTTCACACCTAAATATTGTAAAATACCATGCCAGCTCTGAAGGCTAGGTATTAAGAACAATAGTAATAATGGCTAAATTTATTGAATGATGTGTCATGCATCATTTTAAACACTTCCCATGCATTATCTCACT